>RJWM01030069.1:0-23846 GCA_004363535.1 Dasyprocta punctata
CTGACACGGCGTTTTATCTTAAATGTAAATCTTATCATGCCACATCCCGGCTTGAAGTCTTTTAATGGCTTGTCATCTTTCAGAATCCCTTATCTTCCCTTTTAAGTTACCATCTTTGCCTTCCCTCATTTGTGCACTGCTTTACAGCTGTGTCAGTTCCTGGAAACTGTCAGGCTGCTTCATAACCTTGTGCTCACGACAGAGTTCCCTCTGCCAGGAATATATGAAAGACTCCCCCTCCCCCAGCACTCCATAATGAACTTTCCCCCTGCCATAAAATGCATAAATATTGGCAAATGAGGGAGTCAGGGGAAAGAAAGAGAGGAAGCTGGCAGTATTTACATGCCTCACCTTGACTACCTAGAATATCCAAGGGAGTCAACTGAAACTAATATGACAGCTTCATAGTCAGCTACAAGGTTTTTAAAAAAAAATCAGTAGATATAATCAGCAGTAGTAACCAATTAGAAAATGTAATGGAAAAAGACTCTTACCTGAATAGCCTAAAAATGATAAAATACCAGAAAAAACTTAAAAATATGTAAATCCATATTTAAAAGCTTTAAAAAATGTTACTGGAAGAAAGAAAAAGAATATGAATCTTTGAAAATATAGTGTGCCTTTGTACAGAAAGTTTAATGTGATGTTTATGAGCCCAGAGTTTGCCTGAATTTGAATGCTGTCTTGGAAATTTGCATCACTGTGTTAAGATTTAGTTTCCTTGTTTGTAAAATAAGAGAGATATTGTTAGCTAATTTATGTATCATATATGGGAGTTAAATCAAATGATAGGTTAGAACACTCAGTCTAGTGCCAGGGACATAGTAAATACTTAATAGAAATATATTACAATGAGGAGACCAATTATTTTTAAGCAAATCTGTGCATTTATTAACTCAATTCTAGTTAAGCATTTGTTTCTGTGTGTGACTGCAGTTTTATGGAGAATTCATCTTTTTTTTTAGTTTTTTTTTTTATTTTAAAGATAGCAAAATACAACCGAGGATAACAGAATGAAGTCAATCAAAACAAAGCAGCAGGACTGGTACAGAACTTCGAAGACCGATAATGTGAGTACAATAGCTACAAAAGCATACCTTGCCATCCTCAGATTAGCTGACCATTCCAACAGGTGTAGTAGAATTGAACCAAAAACAAAACAATACAAAATCAATAAAAACAGAATATAAAATAAAGGAAAAAAAAGAGGAAAATAATAACGATCAGAGTAAAGCAAAATGGTGAGAACCACATTGGTCCTCGAAGACAAGACAGAAGAGAGTCCCCCATATCTGCAACGTTGCCCACTGTCATCATGCAAAGAGACATTCAGGGTGTCAATCAGAGGCCTGCAAAATCACCTTAGTTGCCATCAATTTAGCCAGACCTCAGAGCCAGCAGCTTGCTTATGGGGGTGGGGGGAAATGGATGGATGACGTCCTTGATTCCGAGCCCCAGTGCCAGTGCCGCACGGTCCCAGCAAGTTGGGGCCCGGTTGGACCCATTCTGGTTCTCCTCTGGGGTGGCGGAGCCCCCAGCCCCGGAAAGCGGATCAGTACTCCCTTGATGTAAGCTGGCGCCGTGCGGTCCCAGCGAGTTGGGGCCCAGTTGGACCCATTCTGCTTCTCCTCCAGGGTGGCGGAGCCCCCAACCTGAGAATTCATCTTTAGATGATTTGTTTTCTGATTTCATGATTTTGGAGTCATTTGTATTTTTAGTTGTAAGTGTCTCCCAACACAGGTGTTTTATTTTGGTTTTGATTTTACCTGGTGTTTGTTGTCTCTCTCTCTCTCTCTCCATTTTTTAATCAATTTCTTTTTGTTATACACAGACAAGCTTGAAGTAAGTGCTCTTCTATCCTAGTCAATCCTAGTCAAGAAGTAGAACATTATCAGTAGCCTCAAATCTCCTACTTATGCCCCTTCATGGCAACCAGCACTCTCTTCTCAAGGATGACTGCTTTCTAACCTCATAGATTACCTTTGGCAGGTTTTGAACTTTATATAAATTATATATAAAAATACTGCAGTATATATTTATTTCTGGCTTTTTTTCCTAAACATTATGCTTGTGCAATTCAATCAGGTTCTCTATGTAGCTGTAGTTTTATTTTTTTTATTTTAAAGAGTATATAACAGAATAAAACCAATCAAAACAAGCCAGTATAAGAAATACAAGACTTCAAAACATGAAATCAACAATAGTTACCATAATGCCTTTTGATGTCTTCAGAATAGCTTTGGACATAGTAAAAATCAAACAGAACAGAATAGAATAGAAACAATAAAAACAAAACAATGAATATGATAAATAACTTCAAAACAAGCCAATAGTAAATCCAAAGTTGCTACCATAATATATCTCACTGTCCTTGAAATAGCTTTTCCTGTCATGGGATTTAGCATAATCATGGAAAACAAAAGTGCATAAAACTCAACCCAACAAAACAATGGAAATGGTATAAGACTACAAAAGAAGACTATAAGGAATCGACAATGGCTGCAACCCTTAGAAGATCCCCGCTAGATGACACACTGCTTAGTGATATCCTCTGAACCTATGATCAGATCACTGGCTCTAGACCTGCAATGTTGGTGAAACACCAAAGTACCACAGACATCTAATTGCATTTCACCTTGATAACTATCATCACAGCCTGTGCTTCTCCAGATAGGGGGTCACTTACAGGGGAGGAGGGGAATTGGTACCGCTTGTTTGCCAGCTCATGCTCCAGAAGGGGCTGAGGTCTGGCTGTTTCCAGTCAGGCTGCAGCCCACGCGTGGTGCTGGTTCCTAAATTGGGCTTGTTTGCTGCTGCGGCCATTGTTCTCTCTATCCTGGGTCTACAAATGATGCTGACTCCTGTAGTTTTAAAATTTTAATTGCTGTATTTACAATTTTTCCTTTCATGTTGTAAATGTGAGTTATTCTCAGTTAAGGGCTTTAGTAACAGTGTTGCTGTAGTGTTGTACATGTCTTTTGATGCATATGTGATGGATTTCTGTTCGGTACATATTTGAGAATAGGACTGCTGGAAAGGTGTGAAACTTCAGTGGATAACGCCAAAGAGATCTCCCCAAATGGCCAGATATTCCTCAGTGAGGAAAGCATGAGAGTCTTCAGCATGCAGTGTCCATGACAACATTTGATACGCTCAATCACATTAATTTTAGGATTCTGTTAGTCATGTAGTGTTATTTCATTGTGGTTTGACTTTGGATTTCCCTATTGTAATAGAATTTTCTCAAATGCTTTTTGCCCATTTGCGTCTCCCTTCTTGAGTGTCTGTACAGTCCTTTTTCCATTTTTTGAAATGTGGGCTGATTCTCTTTCCTTCAATTTTTAGAAGTCTGTTATGTGATTTGGATTTGAATTTCTTGGTTGCTGCATGTATTAATACCTTTTCCCAGTCTGTACTTTTTAAAAAATTATATCATCAATATCTTTTTATATGCTGAAATGCTATATATTTTTTAAATTTTTAGTTTAAAGATAGTAAAATCCAACAAAACGCAACAGAATGAAGTCAATCAAAACAAAGCAGTAGAACTGGTACAGAACTTCTAAGAAAGATACTATGAGAACAATAGCTACTATAGTATATCTTGTTATTTTCAGAATAGTTGACCTTTTCAACAGGTATGGTAAAATCAAACCAAAAAAAATCCCACAATAAAACCAATAAAAACGGAGTATAAAACAAGGCCAAAAAAAATTAATCAGAACAAAGCAAAACAACGAGAACAATATCGGGCCTCGAAGACAAGACAGAAGAGAATCTCCCATTTTTGCTACATTGTGTACTGTCATCTTCCAAAGAGATGCTCAGGCTGCCAGCCCCAGGCCTGCAAAATGAACAAAACAATACCAGCATTTAGTTGTTTTATGTACCTTAGTTGCTATCAATGTAGCCAGACCTCCGAATAAGCAGGTTGCTTTACGGGGTGGGGAGGCACAGAGCTTTGTCCTTGACTCTTAGCCTGTGTGCCGGTAGGTATATGGGCAGGGGCACACATGTTTCTCTTCCTGGTGTCCACGCTGGTTGCGCAGGCCCCCTGAAGGCAGTCTTACTTGTCTCTGGTTGGAGACCCTTAGGCCCAGCTGGGCGGGCTCCCAAGAAGCCCATTTCTTTCTCCTAAAATGCTATATTTTAATGAAGTCAAGTTCATCAAGTTTTTTCTTTTATGGATAATGATTTTTCATCTAGTTTAAGAAATCTTTAGCTATATTCTGATATTATGGGCATTAGGACTTCAATATATGAATTTGAGGAGGGGACAACATAATTCAGTTTATAATATAGGACTTCAAGGTTTTTATTTTTTTATTATTTATTTATTTACTTATTTTTTTGATATAGGGTGTCTTAGTTACTTTTCAGTCGTTGTTGAGACAGAATACCTGATGTCCAAAATTAGGGAAGGAAAGGTTTATTTCTTACAGTTTTTAGAGGTTTCAGTCAATATTCAGCTGGCTGCAAGGCAGGGTAGCATGGTGGGGCAGCCATTCATGGTGGCCGTCAAATAGCAAGACACGACGAACCTAGCAAGAGAGAGAGGATACGTCTTCCTCCCATCCTTACACTATATGTTGGTTCCACCACTGGGTGGGTGCAACACTCACATCACTAATCCCAGGGCCAGACAGCAAACCAGTCACAAACTCCAGATTCAGCCCTGTCCGTGATTACATGAGGCCTTGGGGGGACACAGGACCATATCCACAACACAGGGTTTCACTAGCTTTGAATTGATGGTAACCCAGGTTGGCTTTGAACTCACTGCAATCCTCCTGCCTCAGCCTCCTCAGTGCTGAGATCACAGGTGTGCTCCACCGCGCCTGCCTCAGTATTTTGAGTTTTAAAATTCAACAGCTCTAATTAATAAATTAATAGCTTCTCCTTCTGGTAACCATTTTTTTTGGAGGGGCTTGGATTGAACTCAGGGTCCTGTGCATGTGAGGCAGGCACTCTACCACTGAGCTATAGGCCCAACTTATCTGTTCATAGATCTGGAAAAAGCGAATGTGATGGATTATCACAGTGTTAATATTACAGTCCCTTTTGTTTAGGCCCCCACAACCAGTATCCAAGGTTAATAAAATTACCCACCCCATATATTAAAAATTTTTTGTCTCCAATTTCTAAAAATATTTTCTTATGTATTAAATTCTAGAGTTTTTATTTGTTTATTTTTCACATTTACATCTATAATTTGCCTGGTAATTATTTTCTGCTATGGTGGCAGTTAGAAAGATTTAAATTTTTTCCATATACATGTCCAGTGATCTGAAGCCATTTATTGAAAAGTGCTCTTTTCTCACTTCTCTTTGGTGCCATTTTAACATGTGTCCTTGAGTCTGTTTCTGGGCTCCTGGTTCAGTTCCATCGGTCAGTTCGCTCTCTTATGTCAATACCGTCTTGTCTTAATGCTGAGTCTTGATATTTGATGGGATTAACCTTCCTATCTTTTTCTTTAAGAGTGTTTTGATTCTGGTCTATATTTTTCCTATGTAATTTTAGAAATGACTTCTTAATTTCCAGGGTTAAGAAGCTGGGGAAAGGGCAGTTCTCTGGTAGAGTGCTTACCCTGAGGTTAAACCTCATCATGGAAGAAGAGGGGTACTGTATTGAACTTGCACTGAATCTATAGATAAGTTTAGGAAGACTTGATATTTTCTCAATATTGAGTCTTCCAGTCCTAAGCCATAATATTCCTCTCCATTTAGTAAGATCTTACATTCTTCCAGTAATGTTTTATAGTTTGATGTGTGGGGGTTTTAAAGCTTCTTCCATATACTTAAAAAATGCAAGTTTGAAGTCTTACCTTCACATGATGATATGTTTTCTTATAGGGGTAGACCTGGCTGAGCATGGTGGTACATGCCTATAATCCTAGCACTGCTGGGAGCTGAGGCAGGAGGATTCTGAGTTCAGGACCAGCCTGAGCTACACAGTGAGACCCTGTTTTTAAAAAAGACACTGGGGGCACTGGGTCATGGCAGAATTTGCATGACTATGCTGGGCTGGTGGACCATGTGTGTGTCTGATTCCTTTTTCCTTGCTGGCCTTTTGAAGCTCCCAGCTTCTCAAAGGAGCTGTTTATAGTGCTTAACTCTGACATAAGATTGGAGTGGAGAGGGGTTAAAGAATAGAGCCTCTCATATAATTTTGCATAATATTTTGTATTGTTTGATATATTTAATTTATTATTTAATTATAATACAATTTAAATTACTTGTAGAATTTAACAGCTAGCCATTACCCAGCTTCTGGTTCAGGCACCAATACTTTGACTGCCTTCATGGCCTTGCCCTCCTTCTACCTGCTCGACACCTGTGCTCCAGCCACTGGGCTGCTTTTGGTTTGTCACTGTTCTTCCAGATTGTCAGGCTCCTTTTCACTTTTGTTTTTCTTGTTCTGTTAGTTGGTTAGTTTTCTCACTTTTTGTCTTGTTAGCTTTAACTTGTCTTTTAACAACTCTCAGTTTCTACCACATCTCATCAGGGTAGCCTTCCCTAAATTTTAGATCTAATCATGTACCTGAATGTATTTTCCCCTAATATCCAAGTGTGTTTCGGTTAGGCAGGGACCACAGCTGTCTCACTCGCTAAGTAATTCCAAGGCCTAGCAGCGGACTTTGCATATCTTGGGTCTTTGATGAATACTTGTTGAAGGAATCAATGTGGGATCAATGAAAGAGGGTTTTTTTTTTTTGTTTGTTTGTTTTGTTTTTGTTTTTTTCTTGAGTACAATTTCTGATTCTCCTAAGTCCCTTCATGAATTCTTAGGAGTCTGAGTCTCCCATGTTGGGTACTGTAAATTCTTTTCCATTCCTCTTTAGGACTGCATGGATTTAGACCTTGCAGGCATTATGGATTGGTGGTCCTTTACACTCAGACTGCACTCTGAGCGTACCATAAGTAGAACGTGCACTTTAGAATTTTGTTGCCTGAAATCTTTGAAGGCCCTTTGCCCACAAACAAAGGAGGTGCTTAAAGACCTATAAGGGTTTTGGTAGGAAAGGTAATTATTTCCTGAGCAGAGCGCTTGCCTGGGAAACTCTAGCTGTCTCCTCAGGAGCCTTTTCCTCTATGCTCTCTTCCAGGGTCCCATCATCCCACATCTTCAGAACATCAGGTGCAAACTGGTCTCTTGCTGCCTCCCTGGAGTTACATTGTTGGGCAATTTCCTGTCCAGAGATGCTCATGAGATTATGCTGCAATTTCATTCCAAGTGTTACAAGGAGTGAAACTAACCAAACTGAACCCTAGAGAATATGTTTTAATACATAAGAATGCTGCTAAGTAACTGCTGCATTCATCAGAGGAAGAAATCATTCACTATACAACTTGTGCTATAGGACAACTTATTTTCAAGCAAGATCATTATGAGAATTGCTTAAATAGAATTCAACTTTTATGGATTTTTAAAAAAAGTCTCATTTATCCATCATACTAAGAGAAACATTTCATTTTATCTAACTAAAAGGTCAGAGAATTTTGATGTTCAATTACACAGGAAATATGTTGTGCACATACTCATCAGAACTTAATGGATGACTTCAGTTATGAAAAAATCCAGCAGCAGTTGAAACTCCTACTCCATGATTCCGCGTGGAGAATTTTTCTTGTTCCTCACTCTGTAATCAGACCTCAGATCGATCCACCAAATTCTTTTGAGTGATTTCTGATAAAAGAGAAGCCATTTGTACAAATGTTCCATTTTTGTTTGTCAAAGGGCAATTTGCAAATGAACATTATACTCTAGGAAGTAGAGCTCTTCCATTCTGAGAAAAAAGTGACTATAGTTGGGACTTTACATATGTTTCCTTTTTGAGATACCAGTTACAGAATTTGTTTATGACTATCTTTAGCATGAACAGGAAGCTTATGATGAAATGGAGGGGAGTAGAGTTAAAATGTTATAAAACTGATGGGAAATGTGTTCCAAATGATCCAGAGACTTTAAAAAGTCTATTTAAAAACATGAGAATGATGCAGCCTTGGTTTTTTGTTCTTTCTTTTTTTTTTTTTTTGTAGCAGGGAGTAACATTTCTGTGCTAACCTTACTTTCTGGCTCTGTGACAGGTTACTCATACTCATTCCATGTGATAAGATTATCTGGGTGGGACCAAAGCTGCAGTATTTTTTGTTTGTTTGTTTGTTTTTATTTTTTGAGACAAGATCTCTCTATGTCATTCAGGTTGGTCTTGAACTCACTATGTAGCACAGGCTGGCCTTGAATCCCATCAATTTTTTGGCCTCAGTCTTCTGAATGCTGGAATTACAGGCGTGAGCCACCACACTCCTCCAAGGTTGCGGTCTTTGGGTATGGAAGAAGTGTTTCTTTGTGAGAAACCTGTTTGCATTAAGTTTGAATTAGGAACGCTGCCTTCTTCATAGTGCCTTGAACTTAGTCCTAACTCCATTGCTAATTTTGTTATTTAAACAACACGGTTTTTGAGTAATCAAAGGAGACAGACAAATGTTTAAGGGAGTATTTTCAAATATTCATATTGCTCTCTAAGGAGGCACCAAGCGCTCTACCTTTCTTATTTCCTCTAAGTTTTGCCTCTGCATCATATGTTATCCCCATCAGTCAGCATAGGCCATGTTATGCTGCTTTAACAAACAAACAATCAAAGTCTTAAAATCATCTGACGTTGGTTTCAGAATTTCTGGAACTGGAAGACAGTAAGCAAGCCATACCGGAGACAGGAAGAGTGTTTTTTATTCCCTCTTCCCTGGGGAACAGATAGTGTTGGGATGAGGAATGTTGCCATCTGCTGGGCTCCTGGAGTGAGGTAAATAGCACAGCCCCAGCTGGCTTGCAATGCAAACAAACTTGTGTTTTTATAAGCCACAAAGATTCAGCAGTATAACCTGGTTTCTTCCAACTAATACAACACCTGGTGTAGCTTTATTGATGGACGTGCAAATGCTCATCAAGTTAAATAGCTGGCCCAAGACTACTCACGGACCAGAGGCATCATGTATGAGTATGAATTCTCTCTGACCATCTTACTGAGCCCTCATTTGTATCTGCCAGAGCCATGAAAGATTGACTTTTTTCAACAACTACTGGATCCTCATTCTAATGTTCCTTTGTGGCTTTCAGAATGAACTTGGTCTTCGCAAAGAGAATGATACAACTTTTTGAGGGGTGGTAGTGTGGTTTTAATATTGCAGGTATGGTGATGAAATATCTTAGTTTGCTTGAGACTAGGGAATTTCCCAGGACATCAGACTATCTGTGGTAAAACCATGAAGTAATCTATTGGTTACTTTAATTGTGGAGATGATATTTCTTAGCAACACCTAGGAATTATACGACTTAGATTCTCACTGCACCTTGCAATTCTACCTATCATAATATTTATCACATTGTGTGGTAAATGCTCTTACTGTTCAGTGTGTATCTGCACATAGCACTCTGAATTTCTGAGACTAAGGACCATCCCTCCCATTTTGTATTCCGAAAACCTTGTATGGTGCTTGCTGTTTCAAAAGAGCATAATAAATATTTATTGAGTGGTTGAATTAATGTTGTTGCTGTTGGTTTTCATTCCAAAACTTGGTGTGATATGATTGGCTTTGTCTCCTTTGAGGATATGATTTGCTTTTTCTCCTGGGAAGCCTTGTCTCCTTATAGTAGGAATTCTGCCTTGATACCAGTCTAACTATAAAGAAAGGTGAGGCTTGCTTGTCACTACAGCTATAAGTTTGTGTAAAGCTTTCAGCGTGACCAATGGTATGAGATTACATAAACTCAGCAGTGAGTTTCAGCATAAACCGACTCTTTATTAGACTGACTGAATAATTGAATCTCCTTGTTTGGCATTTGTTTAGAGACAGAAGGTCATGGGACACATGGTGGGTATCTGAGGCTGTGGAAACATATGTTATAAATTTGGTTTAGCTGTTTCTGGTAACTGGGATTATTGTGACCGAAGGCCCAGGTTTCTTAAGTCTGCCCTCCACCCTTGGGAATGCACAGCACTGTGCCCTCCAAAACCAAAGGCAAAAAAGAAAATCTCCACGGGCCTGCTTCACTGATGAGCCACATTCATGCCCAGTTAAGGGCAGCCAACACTGGCAAGGGAGACTTGCTTTAGAGAATCAGAAATAGCTAATAACCAGTTGGATATTTTCGCAAGAGCATTAAGAGGTATGCTTAGAAAGAGCTTGGTGGTTCTTGATGACACTTACAGACTAACTTCTCAGACATCTTTGTTTTCATTAATCATCTCTCCTAAGTGACTAAACTCTTCTGAGAAGCAGTTTAAATTCTGTAAAGAGAGCCTGTGGAGCAGTGGAAAGATCACTGAAATTGTATTAAGACATGTGAGACACTGCATCCTCACTTTCATCCTATATAAAATGGGTTTCATTACATTTGCCTTTCTTACCTCACAGTATAGCTTATGAAAGTCAAAAGAGATTAAATCAGTGGAAAAAATGTATAAGTTCATCTGATTCTTTCTAACCTATAAAGAAAACGTGCCTAAGCTTGCTTTTGCTTTAGGATTTCCTTTTATTTATTCCTGTACTTTCTCTATCATAGGAAGGGAATAAGCATGTGTAGTATAGTTGGTATGTGTACCATCCTTTTGATGCTCTTGTGACATAGGTACCACAGTCTTAGTTTTATCTACAGGTACAAATTCATTGTGGTTCACCAACTTGTCCAAAGTCATGCAGCTGGATCATAGGTTTAATTTCAAGTGTGCCTATTTCATAAACTGTGTACTTTATTTTTTTTCATTTCCTTTGTTTTTATTTATTTTATTTTATGGAAAAAAGTAAAACAAAATTTCATAACTAAGTAATAGGAGAATAACAATAGTTAATATAGTACATGTTGTTTTCTTTAAAATAGTTGCTCAGGGTGCAAGATACAGGCATAAAAATTTCTCCAATTGATATTATCGTACATCTTCCTTTTTAATGATCTAAGAGACACTAATAGTATAACTGGTTTGTATTTTTTCCCTTTTCCACACTGTCATTTTCCCTTTCACCCATCCTTGTTCCTTTTTCCTTTTGAACAATTTCTTCCCATTTCATAATATCTATTGTACATTTTAGACCTCATTTATTCTTTCAATTTCTCACACAAGGGAGACAATATGATGCTTACACATGTGAGTCTGATTTATTTCATTTGTGAGTATAGACCATGCACTTTCCACCCACTATACTACTTTCAAGTTTTAAACAAGTTCTCTTCATTGTTTTTTTCCCCTTGGACTTACTGTATAAGTTCAACAGTTTTGATTTCTTTATAAGTAAGTTTTATTTATTTATTTATTTATTAATAATAATAATAATGATCAGAGTAAAGTAAAACAGAGAGAACCATATTGGGCCTCGAAGACAAGACAGAAGAGAATTCCCCATACTCGCTACATCGCCTACTGTCACTTTCCAAAGAGATGCTCAGGTTGCTGACCAGAGGCCTGCAAAATCTATGAAACAATACTAGCAAATAGTTGCTTGATGTTCCTTGGCTGCTATCAATTTAGCCAGACCTCCAAAACAGCAGGTTGCTGATGGGGGTGGTGGTGGTGGTGGTGATGGTGGTGGTGGTGGTGGGGATGGGGGGTGGGGGCAAGGTGGGGGGGTGGGGAGTGTTTGTCTGTGATTCCAAGCCTGCACGCCGGTGCTGCTGGGGCCCAGTGGGCTGGGCCCCGCAAGGGCCCATTCTCGTTCTCCTCCAGGTTCCCAAGAAGTCAGGCCCCCGGAAGGCAGTTGAGTTGTGTCCTGGTTGGTGCCTGCGCCGCTCGGGCCCAGCAGGCTGGGCCCCACAAGGGGCCATTCTTGTTCTCCTCCGGGGTCCCAAGTGATTTCTTTATTTTTATTATATTCTTCTATCTTTTATCACATCTGACTCCATATTCTAGTGCAGTACTCCTTTCCATTCCCTGGATCTTTGTGCTTGTTTTTAATGGGACATTTCTTAAGTCAACAATGGGTAAAGTTGTGTGTAATTGCCCAGGTGTAGGTGTTCTAGTTCCGGTACCCAGGACATAATTGTTGTTTTGTCAATGCTCAAAATGATGGTTGAGTATCATTAGCTCTTTTGGTGGAAGTATGGCACGTCCAGTGGAATTGCTACAGCTATAACCAGCTACTGTATGGTTGGCCTTTAGAAAACACAGTGTCTTGACGTCTCTTAAATCTGTTCATTTATCTAGCCAATAAATATTTAAAAATACTTATGTCAATCTCTATATGCTGTAGATGGAGTAGAATAAAACTTCCAAGCCTGTTTTCATGGAGCGTATTGAGTAGTACGGAGAGGCAGCTGATATGATATGTTAGGTGGTAAGTCTATGCAGAAAGATCAAGCCAGCTAAGGGGGATAAGGGAGATTGGACAGAACACATATGCCTTTTTTTTATATAGAATAGTCAGGCATATCTTTGATAAGGTGACATTTGAGCAGAAACTTGAAGATCATCTCAGGCAGAACATTCCAGGCAGAGACAACAGAGAGAGCAAGCACAGGCAGCAAAGTTCCTTGCCATGTCTGAAGTATGCCACTGTCTCTGCCATAGCAAAGTAGGAGCTCAGGGGTTTGGGGAAGATGAGGTCAGAGATAGTGAGGTCAGAGCATCAAGATGAAGGAGAAGCAGTCATGGGTGGTCTTGTAATTACAGTTAGTTCTTTAGGTTTTATTCTGCTTGATCCAGGAAGTCATGGAGTGTTATGGGCAAAGAACTGGCCTGAGAGGACTTTATATTTCCAGAATTCATTCTGCTCTGTGGAAGCCAGAGTGTAGGGAAAGAATTGTGGGGGCAGGAAGACCAGTTAGACAGCTATTGTGATAATCCAAGTAAGAAGTGATTGTGGCATAGGTCAGAGTAATGATGAAGATAAGGGTCATATGTGGCTGGATCCTACAGAAAGAGAAGAGTTGACAATGAGTCTGGGATTTCCAGCTTGAAAGACTGCAAGATTTTGATGAGTGAAGTTGCCTTTCATAGAGACGTGGAGTACTGGGGGAGGTGCACATGCGCATGTGCGTGTGCTTGTGTGTGTGAGTGTGAGTGCTTGCGCATCAGTGTACCTTTTTATATGTGGTGATAAAAAAGCAGAAGTCAGTATACTGTATTTTTGCACACATTCAAGTAAGGGTATCAAATAGTTAGCTGGGTATAAGCATAAAGTGATGAGGAGAGAAGAATTTGGGGCTGGAATTACTCATACATTTGTGGTTTTAAGCATCCTAGTGCTAAATAAGAATATATAATGTATCTCCACCCACCCATGCAGTAAAGGATAGTAATCACCTAGACAGTTATTTTGGGCTTTGGTGGTTGTGTAGCTACAGCTACTATAAATACTGGGCCTGTGTATTGGAGGTCTGCTTCCAATTGTGGATTCTTGTACATGTGAACACTGAAGAGGGTCATTGGGGAAAACCACACAAAAAGACTTCTTATTAAAAGATCTTCAGGCGATTGACCCGTCGCTCCTAGTACAGAAAATTAGGTGGGATTATGTCAGATTAAGGGAATTTCTTTAAGGAGAGCAAGGGGATCATATATGCCTGATATAATAGAAATAAAGTTCCAGAAACTCTTAATACCACAGATATGCAAATCATTAGCATGTGCATTTATCAATTTGCAGGATCAGAATTTGAATGCATATTAACAAAATCATCTACACAACACATATAAAATTTGGCCTCTGGAACTCTTTTCGTTTTTAAATTGCAATTGGTGATTAGTGTTCTAGGTTACCTCAAAAAAATCTTGTTCAACTCATGATATATCTCAAGGGCGAATCTGATTTTACAATTTTTAACCTTCAACCATGATATTAAGAGTTTTCTTTCACTGAAATTCTGGTGAACACAGCTTCTTCAGTTGATAGACAACCGAAGTCATGTGCGCAAGAAGGGTGAAATAGTAGCAGATTTTAAAAAATGCATAGTCTTCTTTTATCCCATGAACCCCCCGGACACTCCCTCTCACCCCCTCTCATCCCAAGTGTGGTTAGCTAGAAATAGGTCTCTAGTTCCCAAGGGGATGCACAGTCAGAGAACAAAGATAGTGAATTTTCAGGTAAGTTTAAAAAGTCTTGATCTTTGCACAAGACAAAGAGATTCAAAATAATAATATGAGAGAGGTAAGGTTTCCCTAGGCAGGATTGTAAGGGGACAGTTGGAGAGGCTGAGACTCATGAGGTGCTGAGAAGAAACCTTTGCCTGGACCCCTACCTCATTCTTTCTGAAGACGTAAGTGTTACGAACATGATTTTTCTAAATATCACATATATTCAAGTTAGATCCTCTAAGTTCTGGAAGGAGCTCATTGTTTCCTCTGGCTAGTTTCAGATGAAAGGTTCTGTCTTTAGCTACTTTCAAGTTGCTGAGATACAATATCTAGCACCCACAACTCTAAGGAGGTAAGGTTTATTTTGCCTTGCAGTTTGTAGCATTTTAGTCCATAATCAACTGGCTCCAAGGTAGGGAGGAATGACTGAGAATCATGGCAGGGGAGAAACAGCTCTGGCATGGCAGTGGGAAGCAGAGAAAGAGTGCAAGGGAGAAGGGAGGGAGACACACCCTTCCAGGCCACACCCCCAGTGACCCACCTCCTCCCAGCGTCGCATTTAGCTATAAACTCATCAGCGGTGTAATCCACTGAGTATCAGCCCCCTATGATTCAATCACCTTCTCATGAGCTTTGAGGGGACATCCAGATAAGCCTTTCACAGACTCTGAGTCAGATCTGTCACCAGTGGAGCAACCAGGATGCCCAGTTGGGCCACCATGCTAGGGAGGAAGGCCTTGGCAGAAACACAGTGGTTTCGAGCTTTCCTTGAAGAGCATGGTCTAGAAGGGATGCTCTTCTTTTTCGCTTTCCAGGTAGTGGAGGCAGGATGGGCTGAAGGTGTCCATGTTTGAGAGAGGTTGCTGCCTTGGCAGCCCCAGCAGGACAGGGTTCCTCTGCCTGTGCTTTTACAATTTTATTTTTTTTTAATTTGGTGGGTAGGAAGAGCATTTTTTATGCCTGCAAGTGTAGATTTAGTACCTACTTGTTTAGCAACAGTCTTATCTCAATGATAGGATTTACTTTGCTGTATTATTTTCTTGTCTGTTTCTCCTACTACACCATCAGCCTTTAGGAGAACAAAGATCAAGTTATAATTGTCTATACATGTGACCCCAGGATGATGCTTGGTTGTAGCAAGAGTAAATATTTGGTCCAACATAAAGGAAGAAGGGTGTTTGCTCTCTATGCCACCAGCAGGCTCTTCCCCTAGGGTGAGTAATGAAGGTGGGAGGAGAAAGTGAATTGGCCAAAACAGTAACCACTTTCTGTTTAACAGGTGCCAAAAAACAGGGACTGTAACCATCTACAGAGACTTCTCTATATTTCTTCTCTTTCAAGTAACAGATTGAGACCTATTTTCTGTAAAAAGCCTTTGCAGATTACCCATTTTACAATCTGTTAGTCTTCTTTTTCTTCAGATACTTCCTGTTGTCATTGTGACTGTAGTCCTAAGTATGTGTTCCTGGATTTTATAGTCAGTTCCTTCTTTTGGCCATATTACGTCTTTAGAAATCATGTCTTTCATAAAACAGAACATTTTTTCCTCTAGTGACAATGTCGGCATTAAAATTAAAGGCAGATCATGTTAAATGAAATAAGCCAGACATAAAAAGTAAAATATTGTATGTTTTGTCTCACATAAGGAATCTAGAATAAAAAGAGAGATGACGTGAAAGTAGAAGGCAGACCTAAAGAAGGGGAAGAAGATCAGGAGGGTAGAGGAATGGAGAAAAAAGGTCACTAGCAAAGTACATTGTATGCATGTGTGAATATGCCATAATGAAACTTACTCTTCTGTATAACTAATATGTACTAATAAAAAAGGCAAAAAATTAAGGACTGAACAAGCTGTCAGTATCAAGTAAAATATAATCGAGTTAATTAATATGTCAGAATGACAAAGCTACAACCACAGTCCTCTAAAATAATATAGAATCATATGCCAAGTCCTATATAAAATAGTCATAAGGAGCTGGGCATGGTGGCACACACCTTTAATCCCAGCACTCAGGAGGCTGAGGCAGGAGGATCGTTGTGAGTTTGAGACTAGCCTGGGTAACAAAGGGAGTTCAAGGTCAGCCTGAACTGCATAGTGAGACCCTGTCTCAAAAAATAGGGTTGGGGATTTAGCTTAGTGGCTTAAGCGCCTGCCTGGCAAGCACGAGGTTGTGAGTTCGATCCCCAGTACCAAAAAAAAAAAAAAAAAAAAAAAAAAAAAAAAAAAAAAAAAAAAAAAATAAAAAAAAACAAAAAAAAAAAAAAAAAAAAAAAAAAAAAAAAAAAAAAAAGTCATAAACACACACTTCTACAACAGACCTGGAATTATGTAAAATCTATGCAAAAAAGGAAGATTATGCCCTATACTACTACAAAATTTTTCCTAAAATTAACGTACACATTAAGATGAATATTTTTAACATAACAATTATGTGTTCTCTTTTTAATGCATAAATTGGTTATTGGAAGATTATTAAAATTGTTTAAATCTTTTAAAATAAGCAATCCAGGCAAGTTGGAGTGATTTTTTAAATTAAATTTATTAGTACATTTTAGGTACACATAATGGTCATATTCATCATAGGGAATTTGTAGTTGTACATGATATATCTTGATTCTTTTCTCCCCTCATTTTCCCTACCCTCCCTTCAACCCCTCTTCCACTCCCTATTTACAAAAGCCTTGTTTCCAGTTTTCCTTCTTTTCTCATTTTTTTACTTTGGCCTCCCCCTACAAATTCCCTTTCCCATTTGAACATTTTCTTCCTATTTTGCAGTATCTATTATACAGTTTTGTCCTTATTTACACTTTCAGTTTCTCACACCAGAGAAACTGTGCAGTATTTATACCTGTATCAGATTTATTTCACTTGAGAGTATGTTCTCAAGGTATATTCATTTACCTAGAAAAGTATCAAGATTATTCTTCTTTCTGGCTGAGTATTACTTCATTGTATAAAAGAACCACATCTTCTTCTTCTATTTTTTTGAACCACATCTTCTTTATCCATTCATTGGTTGATAGACATTTGGGCTATTTCCAAGACTTAACTGTTACAAGTGGTGCTGCTATAAATGTGGGTGTGCATATATCGTTGTGGTATGATGCTTTTAATACTTTTGTGAAGATACCAAGAAGGGGAATAGTTGGGTCCAATTAGACCTCTAGTCCTTGTTTTTTTTTAGGAATCTTCACTCTGATTTCTACAATGTTTACACCAGTCTACACTCTAACCAATAGTCAAGAAGGGTTTTTTTCCTCCACAGCACTATCAGCATTTGTTACTGGTTGATTTCTCGATAATAGTCGTTCTTTCTGGAGTAAGATGAAATCACAGCATTGTTTTAATTTGCACTTCTCAAATGAACAGTGATGCTGAACATTTTTTTCATGCATTTATTTGCCATTTGTACTACTGCATCTGAGAACTGTCTATTCATTTTAGATACCCCATTTTTAGATTGGATCTTTAAATTTGGTGGCCCTGGTATTTTGAGTTCTTTATATATTCTAGATGTTAATCCTTTGTCTGAGGAACAGGTGGCAAAAATTTTTTCCCACATTGTGCAAAAGATTTTTAATAAGATGAGATACCAGTTGTTGATTCTTTGTGATAGTTTCTGTAAATTGGAATTTTGTTAATAAAGTTTTGTCTATACCAATGTCTTCAAGAGTTTTACCTGTTCTATCTTCCAGTAGATTTAGTGTTTGCTTTAGTATTTAAATCTTTGATCATTTTGATTTTAGTTTAGTGTATAGCGAAAGATATGGGTCTAGTTTTAATTTTTGGCATGTGGAAAGCCAGTTATTCCATAACCATTTATTAAAGAGGCTACTTTCTTCCAGTGAATGTGTTTGGCTCCTTTGTTGAAGATAAGGTGGCTGAGTAAGTCTGGAGTTGTTTCTGCAACTTCTAATATGTTCCACTGATTCTCAAGTGCATTTGGTTGCCAGTACCATGCTATTTTTTATCACAGTAGTTGTGTAATGCAGTTTTAAGTCAGGGATTATGATGTCCCCTGCTTTGCCTTTGTCGCCCAGAATAGCCTTTACTATTCTAGGTCTCTTCTGGTTCCAAATTAATTTAAGCATTGTTTTCTCTAATTCTGTGAGATACACTGTTGGAATTTTGAATGGGATTGCATTAAATGTGTATAACAATTTTGGGAGTATGACCATTTTCACTATATTGGTTCTTTCTACCCATGAGCAAGAGATATCTTTCCATTTCATGATATCCTCTTCAATCTCCTTTTTCAGAGTGGTATAGTTTTCATTGTAGAGGTCTTTTACTTTCATTAGATTGATTCCTAGGTATTTCATTTTTTGGATGCTATTGTGAAAGGTGTTGTTTCTCTAATTTCTCTCTCAGTGAGTTTATTATTCATGTACAGAAAGACTATTGATTTTTGAATGCTGACTTTGGATCCAGCTGTGCTACTGAATTTGGTTATTAAATATAGAAGTCTTTTGGTGGAGTTTTTGGGGTCTTCTTTGTAGAGGATCATGCCATTTGGGACAATGATAATTTAACTTCTTGCTTTCCTATATTTATTCATTTTATTTCTTTCTATCATCTAATTGTTCTGCCTAAAGTTTCCAGAACTATATTGAATAAAAGTGATGATGACCGTGGGCATCCTGGTCTTACTCCTGATTTTAGAGTGAAAATTTTCTGTTTTTTTCATTTAGTATGATGTTGGTCGTTCTTTTCATTTGTTATAGATGACTTTTATCAGAGTGAGTTAAAGACCATTGATTCCAATTATCCGTAGGGATTTTACCACGAATGGGTGTTGGACTTTGTCAAATGCTTTTTCTGCATCTATTGAGATGATCATATGGTTTTCCTCCTTGGCTCTGTTAATATGGTGTATTACATTTATTGGTTTGTGTATGTTGAACTATCCTTCATCCCTGGGATGAATCCTACTTGGTCATCGTGTATTGATGATTTTCTGCATTCTGTTTGTCTCTACTTGAGGATTTTTCAGTCAATGTCTATTAGGGAAATTGGCCTGTAGCTCTCTTTTCTGGTTGGATCCTTATCTGGTTTTGGTATTAGGGTAATGCTTGCTTCCAGGAATAAATTTGGGAGTATTGCTTCCCTTTCAATTTCATGAAAGAGTTTGAGAAGTAGTGGCATTAAGTCTTCGCTAAATTTCTTGTAGAATTCAACAGTGAATCCATCAGGACCTGGGCTTCTTTGTTTGGTAGGTTTTTAAGTACATTTTCACTTTTATTGACTGATATTGAGTTATTTAGAATTTTTATATCTTCTTGAATCAGTTTTGGTAATTCATTTGTATCTAGGAACATGTCTATTTCTTCTGTATTTTCTATCTTATTAGAATACAGGTTCTTAAAGTAGGTATTGATGATCATCTGGATTTCTGCAGTATCTGTTGTGATCCCACCCTTTTCACTCCTAATAGCAAGGATTTGAGTCTTTTCTTTTCTTTTCTTTTCTTTTATAAGCTTGGCTAAGAATTTGTCAATTTTATTTAATCTTTCAAAGAACCAACTATTCAATTCATTGATTCTTTGTATTGTTGCCTTAGTTTCTTTATTGGTTTGATCCTGTGTCCCTTCCAAGGCCTCATGTAATTTTGATGAGGCTGAGTCTGGTGTTTGTGATTAGTTTGTTGCCTAGCACTGGGGTTGGCAATGTGAGTGCTGCACCTGCCCAGGGGTGGAGTCGACATACAAGGTGAAGAGGAGAGGAACGTGTGTCTTCAGTCTCTCTTCCTGGTTAGTGCACCTTGCTGTTTGGCGGCTGCCATGAATGGCTGCCACCACGCCGTGCTGCTTTGGAGCCAACTGAGTATGGACTGAAACCCCTGAAAACTGTAAGAAATAAACCTTTCCTTCCCTAATTTTGGGCACCAGGTATTTTGTCTCAGCAACAAGTGAAAAGTAACTAAGAAAGTTTCCATTGTATTAATTTCTGCTCTGATCCTTATAAATTCCGCTGTTGCATGAGCTTTGGGCTTGACTTGCTGTTTTTTTCTCTTTGAGATAGGGTTTAGTTCTGTAGTCTAGGCTGGTCTTGAAGTTACTACATAGCCCAGGCAGCCTTGAACTCAAAGCAATTCTCCTGCCTCAGCCTCCCAAGTGCTGGGATTACAGGTGTGTGCCACCCTGCCCAGCTCCACTCTTCTTTTTCTGGAAGCTTGAGGTTCAATGTTAGGATGTTTATTTCAGTTTAGTGTGTTTTTCTGCAATGGGAATTCAGTGCTGCAAATTTCTCTTGTAGGACTTCTTTCATTGTGTCCCATAAGTTCTGGTATGTTTTATTGGCATTATCATTCAGTTGTAGAAACCATCTAATTTCTTCTGTAATTTTATCTGTAAAATTTGGTTGTTCAAGAGGGTGTTATTTAATTTTAATGCTTTTATGGAGTTCTTGTGGTTTCTTTCACTACTGAGTTCCAATTTTATTGCACTACTATCTGATAATATGCATGGAATGACTTTAATTCCTTTGCATTTATTTAATCACATTTTATGGGGTAGTATGTGGTCTGTTTTGGAGACTGTCCTTGTACAGCTGAGAAGAATGTGTATTTTGATGCTGTGGGGTGGAACACTCTGTAGACATCTTCTAAGTTCATTTATTCAGAAGTTTAGTTCAGTTCTATTTTTTTTTGTTAATTTTTTGTCTAGTTGGTCTGCCTATTTATGATAATGATGTATTTAGGCCCCCATTACAATTGTATTAGTATATTTGTTTTATATAGTTGAGTACACTGGTACTTGGTGCATATGTATTTATGATTGTTATCTCTTTCTCTTGAATTGTTCTCTTTACAAGGGAAGAATAGCTACCACTGTTTTTTTTCTAGGTTCTGGTTGCATGGTTTTTCATCGTTGGACTTTCACTCTATGAATTTCTCTTTGAATGAAATGTTTTTATTGTATTTGACATGTTGTTGTATCATGCTTCTCAATCCATTCTGCCGATCTGTTTCTTTCGATTGGTGAATTGAGACCATTAACATTGATTGTTATAACTGATATGCATTGATTTATCCTTGTCATGTTACTTTCCTCTTGTTGACTGCCCCTTTTTCCCCTCTGTTTAATTGTCTTACCTGGTGAATTAATTCTGTTGGTGTTCATGGAGTTTAAATCCTTGTTATCTTTTTCTAGTGCTGGTTTGGTGGTCATGAATTTCCTCAGTTGTTCTTTGTCATGGAAGTATCTTATTTTTCCATCAATTTATTTTTTTATTTTTATTGTTATTTTAAAGAGAATAAAATCAAGTAAAATATAACAGAATAAAGTCAATCAAAACAAACCAGTATAAGTGACACAGGACTTCTAAACAATATGATATCAACAATGGTTACCATAATGCTTGTTGTCTTCAAAATAGCTGAAGATACCTTCAGACATAGTAAAAATCAAACAAAACAGAACAGAATACAACCAATAAAAACAAGACAGTGTATGCGATAAAGGACTTCAAAACAAGAGAATAGTAAATCCAAAATGTCTACCATAATATATCTTGTCATCTTTGAAATAGCTGCCCATGCTATCAGATACAATAAAATCAAACAAAACAAAACAGGATAAAACCTAACCCAACAAAACAATGAAAACGATACAGGACTTCAAAACAAGATAATAGGGAATTAACAATGGCTACTACCTTCAGAAGGAGATCCCCCAGAGATGCTATATTACGTTTTGTTATCCTTTGAGTAGATGATCAGACTATTGGTTTTAGGCTTGCAAAGTCAGTGAAATACTAAACACTAAAAGCATTAAATTATATTTTACCTCAATAGCTATCATCATAGCCTGTGTTTCTCCAGATCAGTTGGTCATTTATGGTGGGAGGAAGGGTAGGTTGGCTCTTCTTATTTCCCAGCCCGTGTGCCAGAAGGGGCTGGCATTTGGCTGTCCCCACAGTGGCCCACACATGGCACCAATTTGCAGGGAGGGCTTGCTTCTTGGTGACTTCTTGTTCTCTTCCCCTGCAGTCTGCAAATGGTGCTGACTCACAGGAAAAGGCTGGGGTCTGGCTGTTGCCACAGCAGCCCATGCATGGCACCAATTCTCAAGGAGGGCCTGCTTCTTGGTGACTTCTTGTTCTCTTCTTTCCATCAATTTTGAAAGATAATTTTGCAGGGTATATCAATCTGGGTTGGAGGTTTACTTTCTTCCTTTTCTTTCTTTTTTTTTTTTTTTTGACTTGAAATACTTCACTCTGTTCTCTGCTTGACTTAAGGGTCTGTGTTGAGAAGTCTGCTGTGATTCTGATGGGCTATCCTTTATAGATGATTTGTTTCTTTTCTCTAACAGGTTTTAATATTCTGTTCCTGTGTTGAATTTCTGGAATCTTGATTATTATATGCCTTTATGTAGTTTTCTTTTTAGTCATGGCTAATTGGAGTCCTGTATGCCTCCTTATTTGGATGTTAACTTCTTTTTCCTTGCTTGAGACATTTTCTGCCATGACTTCCATGAACAGGTTTTTAAAATATCATTTGTGCTATTTCCTGCTTTTTAAAAATTGACTCGATCAATCTTATGTTATTCTTCTTAGCATCATCTAGGAGTTTCTGGGTGCATTTCTCATGGTCCCTTGCTATTTTAAGAAATCATTCTCTTCATGATCACTAAGTGACATCCTGTCTTCTGTATCTGAGATTTGGTTCTCATATTGTCTCATTCTGCTGCATGTAGGTTCAATGGAATTTTTAATCTCCTGGATAGCTGTTTGAACCTGTTTCATGCATTCCACTTCTTTCCTATGTTGGGTGCTCATGGTTCAAGCTCCTCTTCTTTTTAAATCTGTATCTGCTCCAGAGTCACTAAGTATGTCTTTCACTATCATTACCATCTCTGTAGTTATCTGAGAAATTATTTCTTATTTTATTTTTCTAGAGTCTCATTCACTTGCTTTGTTCTTTATGCTGTTACTACTTTAGAGAGTCCAGGATTGTTCCACCTCATTGCCCCCTGAGTTTTGTTTTGGTGATCTGGAAATCTTGTTTAGTGTCTTCTCACTTTTGGTTTTATTGTTGTTGTTGTTTCATTTTTGTTTTTAGTTTAATTCCTAGCTTGATGCTTATAAATTATCTGTGGTATGTAGCTTTATCGCTAGTCTTTAGTACCTTTGGGGAAATGACTACTTCTCATAGGTGTCTTCCAGGTATAGCTAGCATTTAAGTTTTGAGTCTATTGGCAGGTCCTATGTCTTCAGTTTATTGGGGTTGAGAAGTTACTGATTTCTTGTCCCAATCCCTGGATGTGAGGCACTGGCCTATAGTACTTTTTATGACCCGTAGGTAATTTCAGTCTTGGTATACCAGGAAGAACAGCTAGTTAAAACAATTATGTCACTGGCTAAAGTGGTATGATAAGCAATAACCATAGCATCAAACACAGCCTAGAAAATGACAAATTAATTTGTCCCCTTTAACCATATGAACTAGCTTTGTGGTTATATAATGAAATCTAAACCAAGTCAGAAAATTCTATGTAATATATAAGCCCTCAATAAAATGATTTTGCCCTCAGGGGAGAAAATATAAAAGGGCTTATGGGGAAATATAGAGAAATAGAAGAAGAAGAAGAAGAAGAGATTAGAAATAAAGTTGGAGGACAAAGGAAGATGACACAAACTTGGGGAAACTGATAAAAAAGATAGGAA
Source organism: Dasyprocta punctata (assembly GCA_004363535.1). NCBI lineage: Eukaryota > Metazoa > Chordata > Mammalia > Rodentia > Dasyproctidae > Dasyprocta > Dasyprocta punctata. The sequence goes on from RJWM01030069.1 coordinate 23,733, forward strand.
GGAGAGAAGGAAGAAATAAAAACAAGAGAACAGAACAACAAAAAAACTAGAAACCATGTTCACACTCCTATAAAAACAATAAAAAACAATGACAACAACAACAAAAAAAGAAAA
>RJWM01030070.1:0-23777 GCA_004363535.1 Dasyprocta punctata
GTGTAAACCTACAGTGTTATCGTATCAGATCTGTTGTTGTTGTTTGTTTGTCTTTTTTGATTTTTGTTTCTATCTTCTGTATCTATTTTCTCTTAAATAAAAAAAAATATTAAAAAAATAAAAAAATAAATATCAGAATGTTTTGTTGGACGCCATTAAATCGTGAGTGGGTTTTATTGTGACCTCAGTGATACCTACCTCAGCCATGACACTCAGTCTCTGAGTAAGACATGGAAAATGTGAAAGGCTGCTGTCAGAACTGGTGGACAGAACAATGGCTACATTTCCACCAGGAAAGAAAGATACTTACCCCATTCTCTGCTCCTCCTCCAGCAGGGGCGGTGATCCCATCTCCCCTCAGTCCCCCCGGTCCTTCTCACCCTGCCGACAACCCACATGGAGGCCCCGTGGGTGACAGTAATAAGACCTCCCAGTCATCCCACAGTGGTGCCCGCCCAGGAGTGAGTCAACCAGGCAAAGACTGAGGGGTGTCCTCTTGAGACCAGTCTTTTTTTTTTTATCAGATTTTATTGGTACATTTTAGATATACATAATGATCACACTCATCATAGAGAATTTGTACCTGTACATGATATAATCTGATTCTTTTTTTCCCATTCGCCTATTTTACCTTTAACCCCTCCTTACCTCCTTATATACAAAAGCTTTGTTTCCATTTTTTCCTTTCCTTTCCTTTCCTTCTCTTTCTTTTCTTTCTTTTTTTTTTTCTTTTCTTTTCTTTTTTTTCTTTTCCCTTCTGTCCTTTCCCACTTGTTCTGCTTCACCAGGATATCATGGTACTGTGACTGGGTGTTTTCTATCAGCATCACAAAGGAGACTTGTTCCCCCTTCCTATCAAAGAGACAATAGTTTTGAAAGGGAGAAGTGGGACCCCAAAAAAAAAAAAAAGCAGAAAGTCCACTTTTTATTTGAATTGAAAATAAAATTGTCAGCTCTTTCAGTTTTTAAAAAAAACTATAAAATATTCAGACCTGTTGCTTTGGGAACTGCTTATTTGGTCTTAAATCGTTAACATGGGTCAACACAGATGGACAGTGGCATTAGTTAGAATATTGATTCAGGGGCTGGGGGTGTCGTTCAGTGGTCACATGCTTGTCTGCATTGCACAAAGTCTTGGGTTGAATCCCTAGCACTGGAGGGAAAATACTGGTTTAGTTTCTGTAACAGATCCAGTAGTGGCTCAGACAGAGCAGAAGTGCGTCTCTTTCTCAGGTAATCAAGGTTTCACAGAGTAGCTCCGCAACATTGTAGCCCCTCCTGTCCCCTGTTGCTTCACCACTGTTAGTGCATGACTTTCACCTTCTTATGAAGAGGTAGATCCAGTTCCTGCCATCTCAGCCACAGTGTAGCCACCAGAAAGAGGAAAAGGCACAGGAAAAGACATGGTTGTGCTCACACACACACCCCTCATCTTTAAGGGCATTGCCAAGAAGTTGAGACAGGGTCTTGCTAAGTCACTCGTTGCCTATAGGCTGAATTCAGAGTACAGACAATCCTCCTGCCTCAGCCTCCTGGAGTGCTTGGATTACAGGCATGTGCTATCACACCCAGCTTTTCTTTATCTTATTAGACAGAACATGGTTATAGGCTACATACAGCTGCAAGAGATGTCATAGAAAAGGTGGCTTGGTGGGGGTGGGTGGGAGTAGAGAAGAGACCATATGTCTGAAGCTTCAACTGCGTTATGTCAAAAGAATGAATATTGGAGGACAATTGGCACTTCTTTCCCATCATTCTGTGAAGATGAGTTTAATACGAAAAATATGGACTTGTGTGTAAGAAGGAAGGAGCTACGGGAAGCCTTAGGTGAAACTTGCATTTATGCCTTCTTCTTTTTCATCTGGATTTGACCAAATCCATGTACCTTTTTGCTGAAGTGAATCTCCCATGGTTTCAAGGCACACCTTTGCTTCAAAGCTGGCAACATATTGATTCATTTTATGTGACAGTGTTAGTTTGAACTCGTGTTTTCACTGAAAAGTGTATATGACAGCTCCAGCATTTTCATGTGAATTGAGCATCGTTTAGCAGTGTACCTAGGTAAAGACTGGGTTGGCATTTTCTTTCTTCAGAGTATTTCTGGAGAAAAAAATTGCCCTCTCATCAGAGTATAGATATATGGCATTGTTTTGGCATACACTCAGATTTTACTGCAAAATGGCATTTGTGTCTTGGGGAACTAATGTAACCTAGGAGTCAGAAATGGAACTAATGTAACCTAGGAGTCAGAAATTCAAATTCCAACTTCAGTACTCAACAATGATGTCACCTTGTCCAAGCCATTGGACGTTGGTATTTTTCTTGGCTAATAATGTCTCAAAAGAGAGTTGAGAAATAGCCTCCCTCATCAGTGTCTCTATTTGGCCAACTGTAATGAAGTCCTTAAAAAATGCACGTCATCAGTTGATTATTGGTTATTGGAAAACCACAGATAATCTTAACTTTCTTTAAGGATGGGTTTTGCTCATAACTAGCTAGATCAATGAAAGAAATGAGTGTGAATGATATCTTTAATATTTGCCAACACATTGCTTTACGACATTCTTCTGAAGGCTTTTTTCTTTCTGAGAAAAGATTGAGTTCTTGAGATTAGAAAGTTTAAGTAATCTCGGTAGGCAGGACATTTCTTGTGATAACATTTGTCCTTCTCTGAGAATGCATTTTGGGAAGCATTGATTGTACCACAAATCCTTTTATTCTTTGAAAATCTCTACCAGTGTTACGTTTTAGGCAAGTGTAATTTTAGCCAAGTTCACTGAAAGTGTTCCCAGTGTTATCTCCAGTAATTTCATCTGGTTCCTTTTTATGCACTCTTGACACAGCCAAATCATACAGAGTCTATAAAATAAACTACTGTCTGTAGGAGTGGTGAGTGGTTTAGTGATTCCCTTCTCTTTTGTGTGGGAGGGTTTCCTTCATTCTGTCGCCTGTCCTCGGCCATCATCAATGTTTTGTTTTCTCTTGCAGATGACACAGCTGGTGCTGCCTGGCATGGTAGAAAGGTGAGTCACAAGCTCACACACAAACACTGTGGGTACAGAGCTCATTATTATTTATAGGGAGAACCCTTTCTTTGAAAATTTCATTAAAATGACTAATGAACCTAACCTCCATGTCTTAGCACTAGGCGAGTCACACGGTGGAGCATGAGTCACTGGTGGATGAGGCCTTTTCCACTCGACTCTCTCTTTTCCTCTCTAGGGTTGTGGGGGTTCCTGTGGATCAGGATTAAAAAGACAGCCTGAGTCACCATCACCAACTCAATTGCCTGCTATTCTGAGGGGGCGGCCAGAGTTCCTGGGATATTCCTGGGAATGCCTTCTTAAAGCTGTATCCTCTCAGAGCCTTTACCAGTGGAGTTTCGTGAGGCACCAAACTCTGCTATTTCAGTTCTTTCTGGGAGAAAGGCTGTATGAGGCATGTAGGTGTGTTGTGATCTTACGATGTCAGATCCACCTTTGGAGGGAAAGGGAGTATCTGCTGCCCTCACCTGTTCTGCAGCTTGCTTTGGGTACCACCAAGATGTGCTGCTTTTTCTTGAGAAACACGAGGTAGAGTTTCTACATTTGAAACAGTGTGCAGTGTAAAATTGTAAGTAAGCTTTGTGCCTTCCTTGGGAACGTCAGAATGATGGCTAAGCCTTCAGAGAAAACCTGTTGAAAGAGCAGGGTTTGCTTCTTGAGCCAGCTTGATCGTTTGCTGAATTTCAGGCTTCATAGTAATCCTTCCTCTGCAAAATAGCCTGGAGTTTGGAAGAGACCCAAAGGTATCGCAGCTTTGCAAAGGGAGAGCCTGAGACCCTGCTAACCTACACCTGCTAAGAGACCTTGGTGAACAGCTCTAGGCAGACATGACAGTTTCTTTGTGTTCACTGAGTACTTTGTTTGTGTTCACTGAGTACTTCTGTGTGCCAGGTGTTGTGCCCACAACTTAGTATGTGTTAACTCATTTAATCATTGTAGATGAAGAGACTGAGGTTAGGAACCTACAGAGATGATGCTGAGCATCTACAGAGATCAAGAGACTTTCTCAGTAAAGTTCTTTGTAATTCCATTTTGCCTGTACCATAAAATTTCCCTTTAAAGGTGTCACACTGCTTATTATCAGTTGACAGTGGAAATGAGTTCCTGATGGTCAGATTTGGGAATGGCTGTGATCAAACAAGCTCAGAGCCCTAGAATAAGAGCAGAGTTAGGGAAGACAGAAGAGAACCTAGGAAGAATGAAATTTGGCCCATCATCTAAATCCAAGTTTTGACATCTGCAAGTCACTTAAATACCATTCAGAATAGTAAATCCATCCATGAAAAATGAAAAACTTGGGCTGGGTTGTATGGTTCAGTGATAGAGTACTTGCATGCGTGGCGAGCACAAACATTTATAAACCACAGAGGTACGGTAAAAAAAAACATTTTTTAAAAATGATGATGGTGGAATCATTTTGCAGAGCATAAAGTACTGGGTTCAAAGAGTTGTAGAAATCTAGTGGTGTAGGTTACTGGGAAGCAACCCCCCTCATTGGACAGGTGACAAAACTGAAGTCCAGAAAGCTGGAGTACTACGCTGTGACACCTAAGTTAGCTAACGGTATAAATGTAAAGAGCTGGAACTTTATTGCAGTCTCTACAGACCTGCTAGCCATCAGCAGTTACAGTAAGAGAATCAAATAAAAACAAACATTGCAGAGAAAAAAGTTCATTTAACAGGCCTTGACTGAGTAATGTCTATTTTGGCATGTTCAGAAAGTGAGGTGGATCCTTGTCTTCGAGAGATCAAGTGGAGTTTTGACCCAAGTCAAGAAATGACTTGGGGAGAAACCATCAGAAGCTGTGGGCTGAACCTGGCCTTCAGGGAGCGTGATCTTTGCACACTCCAAGGACTGGTGAAAATGTGCAGAGTATATGGATTTTACGAATCAGTCCTTTTGGTAAGGAGAACATTTACATTGACTTGAATTCAGGGAGTTGCTAGGTGTAGTCCCAGGCTACCCCATATCTCAATAAGTTAATGTGGTGAAAGTTTACTTTTCCCTCCTACATCTACCTTGTCATTCAGGAAACAGACTTCTTCTAACTGGGGCTTCATTATTCTTCAGGGTCTAGGAGTTTTTGTTGCATCCTGCTAAGAAATGAAGGAAGAGCGAATTGGAATGATTTCAGGGAGGTTTCATGGGCCAGTCCTGCAAGTGGTGTACATTACTTGTGCTCGTATCCCTTCGTCTGCCATTCAGTCTGCCACAGGCTACAGTGAACTGCAAGGGAGGCCAGAATTGTTAGTAGATGCCCAAGAGGAAAGAAAAACTCCCAAGTGAACAGATCATCTGAAAGCGGTCTTAATTACACATTACAAGTGGTTTTATTACAGGGTACTCTTTACGCCACCCCCAAATGGCCCATTTCTGTGGTTGCTTTTCTTAGGATTGATGTCTCTACTGAGTAACAGCAGTGTCCTTTAGAAAGATCTTTTGTTACTTAACGTTTTTGTTTTTTTCCTTTCACTGATTCTACCTCTGATATATGAGATTTTTCAAACCCTTTAGAACTATAGCCTCAGGCCAACTGACTATCGCTAAACAAGTATCTATAATCAAACTAAGTATTATTACCATAGAAGTAGAAGGAGCATAATTACATTATAGAGGAAACTTGCCCTTTCTACTTCCCTGGAATTATAAACATTGTGTATAGCTGGAACCAGGAGGTGGTTGCCATAACAACCATGGAAAAGCTAAAAATAGCCTCTTTCATATTGTATTGCTTAAGGTGGAATTATGACATGTTGTGGTGTTTTAGGGCAGGTAATTCTCTTTCATGTGCTAAATGTTTGCAAACTTTCTTCAACAAAGCAATATTTGTATAATGTAAGTATTTGGATTGCTACCTCTAATTATATTCCTGACCCCTGTGTTCCAGTATTCTTTTCTGATGTTGAATTCTATGTTGATATGTTTCTTTGTCTTTGTGAATGTATTAGAGAACTTTCTACTCCAATTCCAGTATTGTGTTTATGCTTAAAGTATGTAAAACGACCCTGCAAGAGCACGTCTTCTTGGATGTGAAGAATTGAGACAAAGTCTTGTGTGCATTGTCCCCTCTCTGCCATCAAACTCTGCATGTGCATCCACACTGATTGACCTTGCAGCACCAGCTCTTTGTAGCAGCACTGACATCTCCCCACCTCTCTCTCCTCACCTACACTGTGGGATAGGGCCGAGGTTTCTTGAGGAAAGCAGGAATCAGTGACTTATTTCAAACAAGACCTGTACTTCCTCTGTACAGTAGTATTTTTACAGAGGAGGACAAGGATACTGCAGTAGTCTCTTACAATGATGGGGCATTTGTAGAACGAAGAGTTGGCAATGTTTTGTAAACCAGGTAACAATTAAAGAGTCACACCTGGAATTGCATGGGTCTGAGGGATTCTCTTAGAGCACAAAGCTATAGGAAGATGTAAATGCATGGCACCAAATTTTGTAGATTGGGTGAGTTTAATGCTTGGCTTATGGGAGGTCTGATAATGGAAGAAAATATATTTATATGAAAAGGTGCTTTTTTGCCAGCAGTTGGTGTTTTCTACTTTGTTTTTGCAGCATTTTAGTTCTAGTAGATTTGAAAGTAATTTGTATACTGAGACACCATTATGTGCCTGTTAGCAAGTAAGCAGTGTGATGAATTAAGAAGGTTGCATCACAGAAAATACTTCTTGACTAGTTTATTTAAATGCTTGTCATAACAAACCCAGGAAATGCTGAAGCATGAACAATGTGAATCTTCCTTACAGATTTGTGCAAAAATTCTTAATGTACCTTCCAATATTAGAATTGTTCCCAGGTCCCCAGAAAGTGAGAGGTTAACACAGGTTTGGTTTTGTGTTTGTTTCTGTGTGCAATTAAGTGCAGCCCATTTTGTCCTTCTGCTTGATATAACAGAGTTGTCATGAGTCTGGCTGTGCCATGGAAACCAGTTTGACGTCACTAATTCTGCTTAGATGGAGGATTAGAGCTAGACAAAGTCGTTGATCTACAGACGAGTCCTTTGTGCTTCATAGTTCCAAATGTTCCCTCCCATTTTGACATAAAGAATAGACACGATATATAGTAGAGGATTAAGGAAGGCTATACCAGTGTGTCACTGGTGATTCAGACAAAACTGAGTTGAGTGTTATCCTGGGGTAGGGAAAAAGAGGGAGCTGGAGGGAGGATGGGGAGAGAGGAAGAAAGGGGGAGAGAGAGAGAATGAATTGTATGCTGTTGTGTGTGTGAGCGTGGGAAGGTTTTTGCTAGACGAATGTGTGTCCCTGATGATAGGACAAAGATTTGTAGGTGGGTTGCTGTCTGTACTGTCAAGTGGGTACGCTTTTAAATGCTATCCTTTTATTTGCTTAGATCTCATGCATTCTTGTTTTGTATAGCACTTAGAGGGTCTTAAATTTGTTCTAATGTATTTTACAATGCAAATACTCTATTTTGCATACTCTAAAATTCTGACTTCCAACTCACCCAAAGTACCTCTGTCCCCTAGAAATTATAAATTAAAATAGAATATCTGAGTAACAGAGATCTTCACTGCCTCAAGGAATAAACAAGTGAAAGAACATGACCGTGTAATTGTGCCATACCAGATTATTGATGTTATTCTTTTAGTGGGAAAGAAGCTTTTATTATCTTAAATGACTTTTCCTCTGTTGAAATCATGGCTTTGGTGAGTGAAGTTTTAAGAGTCTGTTTGATGAGTTCAGGATTTAATTTTTAAGAAGTATTCAATAAGGTGAAACTTTAACCTTTAAAGCCTTTAAATTGCATTTCATTTGTGAGAGATGAAATAAAACATACAGGATCTTTGTTCAAGGGCGCACACAACCACCCCAGCTAGTTTGAGTATAATGGAGCACAGAATCCAGCTGATAAAACCTATACTAATAGGCTGAGGCCTCGGTGAAAAACATTGTCTTCACCTGGCTTTCTCTTTGCTTGCTCTGTATGAATGAGGATATTGCAATTCCTGGTTATATGAGAACAGGTTACCCTAAAAACCTACACCCGTAAGGCCCCTTGGAGTGTGGGAGGGGGTATTAACTTCTCAGGATTTGCAGTCACTTTGCAAAGCATGTTGTGTTACACTGAGCTCTTTAGTTTCCACTTGTTTGGAATCTGACCCTGTAAAGGTGACATTTTCCAATATATCGAAAATACACATTTCTCTCTTTTTACACGTTTACTGAGATATTTTACATATTGTAAAATCTGTCTACATAAAGTATACAGTTCAGTGGCTTTTAGAGTATGTACAGAGTTGTGCAACTATCGCCACACTTTCATTTTAGAACATTTTCAGTACCCTAAAAAGATAATTAAACATCATAAATTAATACTATATTAAAAGACTCCTTAGCAAAAGTAGTTTTCATTCCAATTTTATCAAAGGAATTTCTCATTCTTATAGATCAAATGAGAGCTATTAATTGCTAACTCACCAGGTTTTATCTTAGAAGGTTGAATTCTACCTTTCAATACAAACTTTCTTTCTTGAAAAGTAAGAAAGAAAAGGTTTGTTGGGTTGGGGATTTAGCTCAACAGCTCAAGCGTCTGCCTGGTAAGCACGAGGTTGTGAGTTCGAACTCCAGTACCAAAAAAGAAAAGAAAAGATTTGTCTTTTTCAGAGACAGAGAAAAGCAAAAACTACAAGAATGATGTCATCAATCCATTGACCATTTATTTTCAGTTAAAAAAAAAAAACCTTAACATGTTTAAATTTGAAGTTTTACTTCTGTCATCAAAACGTTAATGGATTTTACCACTTTGAATGGTATATTTTACCAACAAGGACTTCTGTTTAAAAACAACAGCAAAAACTCGATTTCAGTGACACAAATTCTGGGGAGGACCCAGACTTTCCTTTGCTGGTTGGAGTGGCATCTTGCCTGGAGGCTGGCAGATGGAGTGAATGACCTTTGGGGATTATTTCTTTTCAGATTTACATCTAAAATAACTTAGATGTCATTTAATCATGTTTTCTGTGCTATTTTATGTAGAAAGGGTCTGGTAGTCCCTTTTTTATTTTTTTATTTGTATTTATTTGTTTTTAATGCAGGCCTTGAGGAAATAAATGCAGATACAAAAAGAGAATGTGGGTTAAAGGAAAGGAGGCTGATATGTAGGGTGAGGTCAGATTTCTGTAACTGACCACACTGGGCTGTAGCTCAGTAGGAGAGTTCTTGCCTTGCCCTTGCTTTGATCCCCAGCACTTTAGAGGGAAGTGGGATGGGGGATCCTTTGAGAATTACAGATTTGAGGGGGAAGAGTTGGTGGTTAAATCTGACATTTCTACAAACCTGTTAACCGATATGTGGCTGTGAACAACTGATAAATTTACAGCATTGCTTTTCTCCAGCTGTTTTTCATTTACTTGTAGAATTGGAAATTCCTGGTAACTGACCTTTAACTTTCAATGGTCTATGCAAGTTACAGAAAAAAACCAAAGTTTGCCTTTTGGCAAAAGAGAGTACATTTAATGAACTATGGAGTCATGATTTTAGAGTCGACTTGGGTGCCCAAGTATCTACCACCCAAGCAAGGCAAGTCTGAGGACAGGGTGCTGCCATTCATTCATCACTAGGTTGTGTGAAGCACTTGTTCGTTACAAGTGTTTGAGGAGAAGTAGACTTTAACATCTGGGACCTTACAATTTTGTTGGAGAGGGGTGCCTATCCACATGGAATGCTTAAGTATTACAACAAGGTAGTACATGATGATCCGCCGAAATAAAGGTGTGGGCGTCTGGTAGAGTTCTGGGGGTGGGAGACAGTGCCGGGGCTCAGACCCAGAGCCTTGCACTGCTAGGCAAGTGATCTATCACTGAGCTCATAGCCCCAGCCCCGTAAGTGAGAATCCTTTTTGCCATGGCCGGAGGGGACCTCAGAGATAAGAGATCAACTCAAGAAGCCCGTGGATCTCCTCTAGTCATGCCCTGGATTACTAAGTCTGGGCAATGAGCTGATTGTAAAGGAGCTATTTTTAGTTGATTGAATTATGTCTCATTCACTGGCCAAGCATGTCATGCAGTGATGAAAGACAGGGAGAGATGTGTGTTTGAAAAGCAGTTAAGTTACTTTGTCTCACATAATTACATGGGCATCTTGATCTGTAGTCCACAAATAGTTGTGTTTATGCTTTTACTCCATTGACCTGGTACATTTTCCTTTTTAGATCTAAAGGGGTGATTCTGAATATCTCCTCTGCCAGCGGCATGGCCCCCGTTCCGCTCTTGACCATCTATTCTGCGACCAAGGTGAACAACATTTTTGTAAATTATGTCAGTATAAGCGGAAAGAATCATTTTTACTCTGTGCAGTTAACATAGATTTAAGTCTGTCAAAGTTCCACTCATGGGAATGAAGTTCCATTCTAAGGAAGGAAGGAAAATGCCCGACCACTGGGGCCATACTGATAGGTGTAGACTACTAAAGGGACACCAGTGTATCATAACCACAGATGGTTATTTTGCTCCCAGTAGTTTACTGATTTGAAGTAATACTTGTGCTTTCCCTAGAGAGCCGGCCTAGGCCAGTTAGCTTAGTGGATGAGAACATGGCGCTAAGGAGTCTAAGACTGGAGATTTCCTACATGAGTGAGTCAACTGCTTACAGCATAGGAGAAATGCCTCCCATCAGTGCATAGATGTACACAGTAGACACAGGACAGACTGGTAAGAGTGAGACTTGCCACATTATTCAGAACTCATGAGTATCTGTTGTCACTTCCAGGGTGTCACAAGAATTTTCCAGAAATCTGTGTAAAATGTCATTATTTCATACATCACCATTTACTTGCTTACATTACTCCTAGAATAATAATTTAGAATGCATCTCTCCCTGCCTGCAGGTCAATAGCATCACCTCCAGATACATTACTGAGGCATGGAATAGATTTCTGAAGGGAAAAATGTCATTTAGACATTGAAATTAAGCAAGCTTTTAGGGGGAAAATAATCACATTTAATATATAATATGAATTTGCAGTATGTTGTGGAGGAGAAAGAGCAAAAGACTTGCATGTTTTTCACTTGAGAAAACCTCACTCACTATTATCTTTTGAAAAACCTTGGCACGGTCTCCTAACCCCTGTAGCCTGCTCGCTGTCCGTGTCTCTGGAACACACCACAGGCGTGCTTTCAGCGACGCCCCGTGTGAGAAGCAATTGCTAAACTCCAACTTCCCACCTATTTCCCACAGACACAGACTTTCGCTAATTGGGATGTTGGAGTCATTCTTAGTACATAGTATGTCAAGCCTGAGGTTGAGGAAGGGACTTTTGAGGAAGGGATGAATTACATTCAGAATCACCTGCAGGTAGATTTCAGGTCACATTAGCAGAGGAAGATGGGTTCTCACATCATCTCTGCACTTCTTGGATTTTATACCACCTTCTTTTCACAACAACAAACTCTCCCTAGAACACAGTTGAACAGAATTCGTGTTATGTTTCTGCTTGAGTGGCAAGTAAAGAGTAGAAGTGCATCTTTCGTTATATAATATAAAAATACTTCTTCTTGAAAAGTAATTGTCTGGGGGGAATAAAAGGATAAGGAGAGCCTTTTCCAGTCAAATGAGAATTTGGGGTGAACAATATATTTGATTACTACCTCATGTAGTGGCAGAAAAAAAAACCCTTGAAGGTTTTGAGGTGTCTTTAAAATATTTCTTCTGCATTTGAAATGATAAAAAGAATGATGAAAAGTGATAGTGTTAAATGGTTAATTATTTTTTTGTTTCCTTAGCTACCAATCTGGCAGATTGATGTAATGCGTGTTTTTTCTCACTCCCAACACCCTCTCAGGCTTTTGTAGATTTTTTCTCTCAGTGCCTCCATGAGGAATATAGGAGCAAGGGCATCTTTGTGCAGGTGAGTGGAGTTTGCTTCTGTTAAGTATTCCTGTTTTTGTGTGGTTGCCACAGCAACAGTTGCTGTCTTGGCAACGAAAGAAAATCACATTCCTTAGTAAGTGAACGTGACGTTGCACACCATTAAAGATGTGGGTTCTTTTTCCCTTACGCACTTTGGTCAAGATTTTTAAAAATCAAACCCTAGAATTTTTAAGTAAGGGCTCCTCAAGTAGAACTAAACGCAGAATAGGCAGTTGAAGCCCAATTATCATAGGTTCGAGAGAATCAGATTTTTGATACCTCTTTTAAATTGTGTAGAAAATACATAAAAGTGATTAAAGTGGTAAATACTATGTTAAGTATGGGGTGAGTGGCATTGAGTACATTTATATTGTTGTGTGATCACTGCCACCATCCATCTCCAGCACATTCTTCATCCAGAGCTGAAGCTGCATGCCTGTTAAACACTGACTCCCCATTTCTCCCTCTCTCCCACCGTTGGCGACCACCATTCATTCTACTTTCTGGTTTTCCGAATTTGTTCTTAGTACTCTTATGTTTGTGGTCAAATCACTTACTACCTTAGGCTCATTTCACTTTAGCACAATGTTTTAAAGGTTCATCCATGTTGAAGCATGTGTTAGAATTTCCTTCAAAGACCAAGTAATATTTCCCATGGTTTGTATGATGCCACATTCTGTTTTAGCCACTCTTATTGATGAGCATACGTGTTGTTTTCACCTGTTGGCTGTTGTGAATAATGTTGAAATAGACAGGGATACAAATACTGTGTTTTCAAATCTTATGGATATGTATGCAGAAGTGGAATTGTTGGATCATATGGTAATTCCACAAATTTTTTAAATTATGTAGATTTCCTTTTTTTGTAGAATTGTTAGACTGTTTTCCTTGTCAGCTGTGTCCTTTTACAGTCCACCAGCGGTTGACACAGGATTTCTTTACCCCCTTACAAATGTTGGCTGTTTTCTGGGTTTTGTTTTGTTTATATATAAGTGGGAGTGAAGTGGTACCTCATTGTGGTTTTGATTTGCGTAATGATGATTGCCTAATGATGTTAGCACCATTTAGGTACTTCTTGGCCACTTGTATATCACCTTCAGAGAAATTTCTATTCAAGTTGTTTGTCCAGTTTTTAATTGGGGTTTTAGTTGCATTTAAGGGGTTCTTGATTAATTTGGATGTTAACCCCTTATTAGATATGACTTCCTTTTTATATGCCTTTTTGGCTTTTGTTTTTTTGTGTGTGGGGTTTTTGTTTGTTTGTTTGTTTTTTGCACTGGGAATTAAACTCAGGACCTTCCTTATTAGATATATAATTATATCTAATATTAGATATATAATTATATCTAATATTAGATATATAATTGTATCTAATATTAGATATATAATTATATCTAATATTAGATATATAATTATATCTAATATTAGATATATTTGATATATAATTTACAAATATTCACTCTCCATGACTTGCGTTTTCACTCTTGATAGTGCTTTTTAATGCACAAATGTAGATGTCTCTTTTTAATTTTGATAATAATCCAAGTTATCTACTTTTCCTTTGCTTTCTGGTATTTTGGATGTCATAGCCAAGAAGTCCTTACCAAATCCAGTATCAAAGACTTCTCTCCCATTTTCTTTGAAGAGTTTTGTAGTTCTAGCTCTTGGTTACGTCTTTGATGTATTTTGAGTTAATCTTCATATAGACTTTTGAGTTTACTATGTAGTTAATAGATTCAGTGCTGTAAGATCCAATACAAAATAAAAGAAGCAAAAGCAAGAGTTTCTATCAGGGTATATCTCAGATCTGCTGTTGTTTAACCCAAAGAAATAGTGACTCACAGTATGTCTGTGCTTAGGCACATGTTTTAAAGTTGCATTTCCTACCACTTTCCTGGTCTTTCCCATCACCCACCTGTCTTTCCACACACCTGGTATCACTGTGGCTCTCCTTACTATCAGCCTTATATTTTGGTTTTTGCATTTTAAGGCCCCAAATGATCAAAGTAATAGTTCATGCCGGGCGTGATGGCGCATGCCTTTAATCCCAGCACTCGGGAGGCTGAGGCAGGAGGATCGTTGTGAGTTCGAGACCAGCCTGGGCTACAAAGTAAGTGCAAGGCCAGCCTGAACTGCATAGTGAGACCCTGTCTCAAAAAAAAAAGCGCCGGGGATTTAGCTCAGTGGCCGAAGCACCTGCCTGGCAGGCGCGAGGTTGCGAGTTCAATCGCTGGTACAAAAAAAAAAAAGTAATAGTTCAATATTTGAGTGAGTAATTTTCAGGCATAGTGCTCAGCATTTTATCCGTATCATTTTGCTGCCTTTCACAACAATCCCATAAGGTGGTAGGAAGGTATATATATATATATATATATATATAATTTTTTTTAGTATTTTTGAGACAGTATGCCATTTCACTGTGCTGTTTAGGCTGGCCTCAAACTCACAGCAGTCCTCCTCAGTCTCTTGGGTGCTGGGATGACACGTGTGTGCCACCACACCCAGCTTCATCTTTTTTTATAGTTGCTCAAATTGAACTTTTAAAAGGTTAAGTGATCCCATGCTGAGCCAGGGTTCAGATTCAGGTGCAGTGGGCCCCAAAGCCCTTCTGAACCACTGAGCTACTTGCTGCAGACCTGCAGGACGGCGTTGGTCACTTCCCTGATACACATGTGCGTAGGGAGTGATGGCACCAGAAGCGCTTGACTGCTTTGGCCCGGCTCATCCTTTGTAACCCATTGGTAATCAGGGCCTCAGTGTTAGCTAGCTCTGGCTTCCGAGTCTTTTTAATCATCCACTGAGAGAGGGTAGTAATGGCAGCTGGCAGCAAAGGCAGGATGACCATTTCCTCATCTTCCAGGGCCGACCAAGAGGCTATATCCTCTAAACTCCCCCCCAGCTTTTGTCCAGGGAATGCTGAGATGTCACAGCTGCCTGGCATTATTTTGATTTGCAGTTTCCCAGATAAACAGGGTGCATGGGAAAGACAGGACTTTCTAAAATGCAAGATTTCAATACTGAGCTAGCATACTCCCCTGGCCCCTCATTCCTTGGCACCACTGTAACACTGGTAATGAGTCTTCAATGTAGGCAGGATTGTGGTATCGAGGAACCCAGTGAAGTGTTCCTGGGAGGCAAAGCATCACATGCCCTGTAGCGTACCCTTTTCCTTCAGGTGAGTGTGTTATAGTCAAGCCCTTTGTTGAATAATTCTTCCTCACTTACGAGACCAACAAGCATCCTGATGGCCCACTGGCGGTGACCGGTAGGAGGGACTGGAAGTTGCGAGCGTTTCAGTGGCGTGTGGCAGCGTTAGACCACGTGAGCCCAGGCGAGCAATGGCTAAAATTCCACTAATAGACAGGACCGTATCCTTTCTCATTTTCACAGCCTGTTTCCCTCAAAGTTGTTTTTCTTCAGGTTCTCTGCCCATTAATCTGACACGACTGAAAACGACTAGAATAACACATTAGCATTTGCCTCCTGGAATATTTCACTTTGATAAACTTTAGTTTTTCCCTTAATAGTGGATCTCAGTTGTGTCATGTCATCACTCATTGTCTTTCCTCATATGGAATCATTCGAGGTTTAAACCTGCAGTTAATTTGATGAAAAAAATAAGATTAAGATGTTAGTGAAGACAGATGCCATACATACGTGAACGTATATCAGTGCAGGAGTAGAGTACAAAGAGAACTCTGCATTCATTCTAATCAGAGAGGCAAAAAACAAAAAATCTGGTCTGAACAAATCACAATTAAAAACTGATTTTTTTTGGTGGCGTTTCGTATCTCCAAATTTGGGGAATTAGGAGTGTTTATCAACCAACTCCACCTTCCACTCTGTGATGCATATTTTTCCTGGGTGATCTTGCTTTCCTTGATGGTCATCCAGCAGGGTGCCGTGAAGTTTCACACTAGATTTCTTTGGTGGGGAAGGAGTGCTGGGAATTGAACCCTAGTTTTGATAAAGTGTTAGTTTTAGCCTAATATGTCATCTGTGCTCAGTTTATAGCTTTTTAGCTTTATAGCTTTTTTTCCTTCCTTTCCTTTCCTTTCCTTCTTTCCATTCTTTCTTTCTTGGAACTAGAGATCAAACCCAGGCCCTTGCATGTGCCAGACAAGCACTCTTCTACTGAGCTCACAGCCTCAGCCCTTCTGATTTTGAGACAGAGTCTTGCTAAGTTGCCCAGAGGCCTTGGACCTTGTGATTCTCTTGCCTCAGCCCACCCCTCTACCTTCTAGCAAACCCTTCAGTGTAGGATCAGGTATTTAGCTGTACTGTTTCTTGACTTTTCTTTGAATGTATCTAGAAACTTGCTCTGTCATTTACGACACTGACATTTTTGAAGAAGACAGCACTGCTTCCCTATTCTGTTTGGATGGTTGGTTGGTTGGTTGGTGTGTTTTGTTTTGTTTGAGACAGTGTTTTGGGTAGCCCGGGCTGGCCTTGAACTCACTAGCCCCCTGTTTCTGCCTCCCTAGTGCAGGGATTGCAGGTGTGCACCACCACGCCCAGCTTATCCCTTTCATTTTAATGGAAAATTCGTGTTTGGAGCTTATCTAATGTGTCCTCCTATTTAGTTTCAGGTTATGCTTTCCTGGCCAAAATATTCAATCTGTGTGGCATGTTCTTCTTAGGAGTCAACAAGGGAGGCACAGTGTCCGTCTGCTTTTCATTGGGGTTAATCATGGCCCTTCTGTCCTGTGTCACCACTTTTCCTGGTATGTCATTCGTGTCTCCCTTGCACTAAGAGGTCTGTGGGGGACACAGTGAAACATACATAGATCCTGCTTCCTGTTATCACTGCCCCTAGATTTGCATCCAGTGATGTCTTATAAAGAGACTTAGTCAGTGGTATGACACGGAAACACTGCCAACAGGGAACCATAAGCAGGTGTGAAGAGAAGAGGAGAGACACGCATTGTGAAGCATCAACTAGATGCCCTCATCTACCTATTTTGTTATCCCACTGAAGCTGGACCTTCATTTAATCCCATTTTACAAGTGGGAAACTAAGGATCAATAAAGGTAGTGTGACCTGTGAAGTGTACAAATACGAGTGCTTACTATTTGGGAAGCAGTGAGAAAACAAAGGTAAATAAGAGAGAGATTGATTTAATCACTTTACACCAGCAGTGAGCCCCAAATTAGAAGTAAATACATCACATTATTCCCATTCTACATTTCTTCAATCAAGAAATATTTAGAGGGCCCAGGATTTAGCTCAGCGACACAGAGCCTGCCTGGCAAGCGCAAGGCCCTGAGTTTGATTCCTGGTAAGGAAAAAAAAAAAAGAAAGAAAAATATTTAGAGGGTACCTTCGAGTCTGGGAACTGGGATACAATGGCAAAAGGGGTAGCTGGAGACCTTGCTCTGGTTGAATTTACATTTGGTGGAAGAGAGGCAGTAAACTATAAACAAACTGATGCATGAATAAGACGCTATGAAGAAACCAAAGAGGGTGATGTGTTCCAGTGGATAGGAAAATGTAGTGTTTACTCATTTGAGTTTGTGATCTGGGTGAGCATAGCTTCAAAGTGTGCTGTGGCCCAGCCTGGTGGCACACACCTGTAATGATGGCACCCAAGGGGCTTTGGCAGGAGGTTCACTGAGTTTGAAGCCAACCTGGGCTATATAGTGAGTTCCAGGCCAGCCTAAACTATATAGCGAGACACTATCTCAACCTCTACCCCACCTGCAAAGAGAGAATACACCATTTAACTTGGAGCTCACCCTCACGGATAAATCCTTTTGGCCGCATGCCTTTAAATCACTACCTTTTAGGGTTTTTGTCCCCTTTGGTGGTGAGAGAGTTGATGGTTTTGTTAATTCAGTTTAAAATGTTTTTTAATCAGAATAGATGAGATTATGTTTCATCTATGAAATTTAGCAAATAAGACAAATGAGAAAAAATTCATTTCTTTAAAATGAAAGACACTTTTCATACTGTTAAAATATTATCACTTAAACTAATCATATAGGTATTTGGCTTCAAAAAGCTAGAAAGCTAAGTATTGAGAAGTGGTTATCAAGATTGAAAATGTAAGTCTCCCTCCATTTTTCTTGTTAATTGCCATTGACAATAAAAGGAGGTAATAGAATGTGCCTGTAGTGCAAATGGAGTCTAAATAGAACTATAAGGTAATACCAAGATTCTCACTGGAAATATTCATATCTGATCAAGTGAACCAACTTTAAGAATTGGCTTCAAAATATTAGATCTGCCAGGATCATTGGACTCCCACCAGGTGAATCTCCATTTTTGGTCAGTGGTGATGTCTTTTCTCAGCCTCACAATGCTTTTGTGCCACAGGATCTGTAACTCAAAGGTCCCAGCAAACCACTAACTGTGTCCAGAGGGAGAAGACACCAGTGGTGGGCTCCCTTGATTGTCACATAGTTCCTGGAAAATGGTGTTCACACTCTTCTTACAAGATAGAAAGATTTGGCCACATTCTTTCCACATTGATCCTTAAAAATATAAATATTAGAAAGTTTTAAAAATAGTTGCTGGAACTCCCGTCTCACACACTTTAACTGACAGTGTTAGATTTGATACAATAAGCCAGATGCTGTGTTCCCCAGTTACATGGGAATTGAGCACTGCTCAGGACCCCTTCACTAGCAAGTGGTCAAGTTGGAAGTTGAATCCAAGTTGGTTTGATTTCAGCCAGCACTGATCGTGTCCCCTGCCATCCCTCTCTCACATCCCACATTCAGGCCCTCAGGAAGCCCTGCCAACATTAGCCCTGAACCACATCCGGTCTAACCTGAGCCACCATTGTCTCACCCAACACAACCCAACGCCTGCCCTCTGGACTCCCCACTCCTGTCCCGGCCTGAAGTCCCTGCAGTCTGCTCACAATGGCAAAATCCAGTCATTTTGTTCCTGTGCTTAAAATTCACCCTGGGGCTTCTCACCTTCAGAGTATATAAAACCATGGTTCTCAGGACCCACCATGTCCTGATTTCAAATTTCCACAAGATCTTGCCTTCACCCCTACTTGTCTGGCCCCCTTGCAGTTCCTGGAACACCCAGAGCATGCTCTCGCCTTGCCCCAGGGCCTCTACATGGTTCCCCCTCTCAGTCTCAAAGACTCTTTCCCCCCATTGTCCCTGTTGGCTGGCTTCCCTCCCTTCTTTCAGATTTCTGTGTATGTGTCACAGCCTCCACAGGGCCCCCCAGCTGCATCAGCTGCTTCCACCACCGATGTCCTGTACCCAGGTTTAGGTTTCTTCCTATTTATTACTGCCTGCCAGTATTATATACACTTCTTATTATTCATTTGTGATCTAGGTCCCCCTACTAAAATATGAGCTCTATAAAATGAGGAACTCTTTGTTTTGCTGCACAATTGTATTCCCAGTGCCTAAAGCTTGTTCTGGTGTGTGTCCAGGAAATAATTTATTATTAGTAAATGAATGCTTTTTGTGTGATTGCACAGTTTTTTCTTTTCTTCTTGACCGATGACATATATATTCCATGTGTTTGGAGGGACATCATTTGTAAGCTCATTATCCAGAATCTTATCAAGAGTTTTCTTCTTTCAGAGCAAAGTGTTTTGACTGCCTTCTATTTTGGGCTTAGCACTAAATCTTACATGTATTACTATCAAGGGGCTTTTTCTTCAATGCCATACAGCAGAGATCTCTGTACCTTCAGAACAATTCTTTTTTTTTTTTTTTTTTTTTTTGAACATTTTCTACTCACAAGATAATCAAGGGGACTTTTGTGGAAGAGTTCATTTCATGGTCTGCAAGTAGAGTATTACAAACTCCAAAACTAGCATAGGCACGTATAATCACTCAGACTTTCTAGAGGACTTCAGGTCCTGAAATAGTAGGTGAATACAGAGATTTTAAAAAGTAAAGTTTCTTGCTGAGCCTCATAGAGGAGCCCAGCCTCTGCCCTGAGAATATGTGCTGGCTACACTGCTCAGAAAAGATGGATGAGATACCTTCTCTAGAACTCTAAATCGTATGTGTAAGCTGGAAAGCCACGTCATGGATTCTTCTGTGATTTTTAAATTTAGGAAGGCATCTTTAGTGCACAGTTACTATGTATGAAAGATGCTGTATTGTACAAAGTTCCAAGATTCGGTGTTTGGTTCTTAAATATTTGCCATGCAGCTTTGGGCATCTTTCTTGCCCCTACCCCACGGCCTTGAGTTGTAGTAACCTTCTAGTTCTGAACCAAGACCCCTCAGTTGGTTTGTGAAGACAGATACTCAGTCTAGTCCAGTGAGTGAGAAGAAAAAAGCTACAGAGTTGTCTCCAGGGATTTTTTAATAGGCTAAGCAAGGACAAAGCATCAAATAGCTTTGCCTTTATGGCCTAACCAATTATTTTCAGTTTGGGATTCTATATTGGGCAACCAGAAAATCTGCCTACAGCTCTAACTGTCAAGGTCAGGCTTCTGAGCAGGCAAAATTGGTAATGGCAACTTGTTGAGCTTAAAGAACTTGAAGAATTTGTTCTGTCCAAAATACTTCCTGTGAAAGTACAAGTGTTTTCTCAATCTGATTCCTATGATGTTCTACTGAATAAGCAGAGAAAAGGATTAATTATGGTTTCTTGGGCTTTTAATTAACCATTTAAGGATGTACCTAGATGACAAAAGATACCTCATTACTTTTACATAGATTTTAATATTATTTTTGAATTCTTGTGGCAAGCAGCTAAATCTATACATTTGTCCTTGTTTAGATAAATGATCCCACTTAAGCTTGAGAATATCTAAATTTTCGATTTAAGCGATCATATTACCAACTCCCTGGTGCATTTAATTTTCTGGCTGGTAACAGTGGAAAGGCCCCAGTACTGTTCTTCATTGCTGTCCATGTGAAGTGTTATTTTGCTGATTCTTTCAGTAAATACACAGAGTGCTCCTGCTGTGTATGTACCAGGTGCTGTTCCAAGCATGGAGGATGTAATGGTGAATAAGACCATGTCTTCATGGAGCTCGTTTTCTAAAATACACCATTTGGTGATTGGATTTAGTTTCTGTACCATTTCGCCTTCTTCCTACCACTGCTTCACACATTTCCAGTGTTTGAGCCACACTGAATTTCCTGCAGTTCCCGGAAAACCATGTTCTTTTATGTCTTTTTCTTTGCTCCTGCTGTTCCCGTATTTGTTTACCCAGCAGACTCCTCCACTGCTTTTAGGACTTAGCTCAAAAGCTGTTTTATCTCTGAATCCCTCCCATCTACCATGCCATGTGGAAACTCATGGTAGAAAGAAAGAAATTCCCTTTTCAAAGTACAATTTACATTTCCTACTTGGGAAAATCCAACTGCACTTGGAGCCCTTGCTTGTGTGTCTCTTGTCTCCAGCCCCAACCCCAGGGGATTCTCCAGATTGTCGTCACTGTTGGGTGGAGGGATAAATTAGCTTGTGGCACCATCAAGTGGTTCAATCAGGCATGGCAGCTTCTCCTGCAAGATCAAAATAGCCCGATTTATGCCGTAGGTACATACGGGATGGAGGACGGGAGGATGAAAGAAAGGAACAAAGACTTATAATGTAATTGAAAGGCATAATTACCAGACCATATTTATCTTGAGAGGCTCAAAGCATTATAATACTTTTAATAGGCTTCTAATCTACATATGGGATTTTTTTTTAATCTAGGCTTTTTTTTTAACCTGTAAACCTGAGGACTAGAGATATGGTTTGCTTCTGTTCCTTCATTATTTGAGATCAGAGTATATGTATATATTCTGTTTTGCCCCATTTGCCCCTTTCATGGATAAACTTGATCTCATTTCATACTAATATCAGTCTGAAATATTTCTTTGGTCTGTGCACTCATATCCTTGCACAAAATAAGTAAAATTAAACACTTTCAATCAAAAAAAATCTTTTGTTCATTAAGGAATAAATGTATAGTGGCCATCCCAATAAACAAATTCATAAAAGCGAAAAGTTATGTAACCAAAGTTGACCCAGGTATTGAAGTGCTTTGGTGAAGTTAGTTTCCCTAGTGTGTTTGTGGCTACAGGGATCAAAAGAGGGAAAGATAGAGGTGACAGTGGTCAGACCCTTGGGTTCTTAGCTCTGATCTGGGCTGGAGATTCAGCTTACATGTTAAGGGGTGGCGGGTTATAATCTTGACTCCTACTTAAAAGTGGGAAAACTACAGAATTACCAAAGTACTCATATATAGAAAAGCCGAAAATATCACAAATCCATTCCTTTAGGTGTCAGCAAGAAGGAAACCCATAGTATGAAGCAGATCTTAACTTGACTTCTACTTGGAAGGTTTCAATTTTAACCACCATGTGCTGGAACAGACCTTTAACACATGCATCATCGTAATTTATACCTTTTCCTTTCACACTTGTGAGATGAACAGAATATGTTGACTTGTTAGTGAACTACCATGCCCAAGGTATTATACATCATAGCAGGAATCTCTTTTATCAGAACTCGGGGCTTGTGAAAGGGTTTCCTTAGATTCTGTGTTGACTCATGTCCTCGGTATAGCAAGTATTAGCAATAAAGGATTTAACATTTGTGAAATTCCTCTAGCAGGTTACCTTAAGACTTGGCCTATCAGGTGTCTTAGTTTCCCAGTTTCCATACTGTTGTGCTGTCTTTTCCCAACACAAAACAAAAAGAGATGGTCGTATTTTTTCAATAGCAAAGTTTATAAAACTCATAATGATAAGAAACTGAGGAAGAAAAGTGGTAACCTGAAGCTGAGAAAATGAAATGTCTGTTTTAAAAGGACTAATGGTGATAGAACAAGCTTAACTAACCATGAATTATAAAGTAAATTAATATCATCTCTTTACAAAGGTAAAATGGCAAAAATCTTATACTTGATGGTTCTGTAACCATGATCTACATTGTCAGGGGAGAAAAGAGTGTCCTGTCTTGAACCTCTGCTGTTTGGATTGCAGTTCAGTGTATTCTTTTTAAAGGTTCTAAAAGGTACATTTCTGCTTATTTTTAACATGTTTTTTTCTAGCCTCAAGTTCTGCTTAATTGATAAAACTGACTCACTACAATTTGTTTGATGCTACTGTGTATCCTACCAAGTTGGGCTTTGGATAGCTGCTTCAGCTTTCTTTTCTAAGATACAAGCTTCAGATTTCATTAGACTGTTTCTACCATGACCAGCAATCAGTCAAGCTCACCGTTTACTCTGAGTTTGTGACCTTCCTAATCACTGGCATGTCCTGTTGGGGGCGGGTATCATCTTTCTAGAGTGTCCTGCCGTACTTCGTTGCTACAAAATTGGCTAAAATCCGAAGACCAACTCTGAATAAGCCCTCTCCAGACACGTTTGTGAGGTATGCGCTGAATACAGTAGGCGTGACAACTCGCACCTGTGGATACCTGGTCCATTCTCTTATGGTATGTAGATTTCTAAGTCCCAAATCAGTATCTTCCAGTTCGAGATTTTCTTTCCATTGAGTCACAATTAATTTATGATATACACTGACCCATGTACATTGTCTAGGTTTACTGAGCCTCTATGTTTTGTTGTAAACTGTACCCTCAAGAACTGTGAAATGTGCCTAGAAATAAAGTAGCAGTGCAGTACAGCATAAGAACAAAGACTCTAATTGACCCCACATTGAAGGCTATAATATCTTCCCCATTTCTTTCCCTAGGCCGTATTCCTCTCAGCCCTTCCTTCGTGGGTTTACTTTAAAATACTCATGAGTACGAACCAGGCTGCGCGAGCTCACCTTCTGAAGAGAAACAAGAAGAACTAAGCACTGATACCTGCACTGAGTAACTTGGCCAGTTGCTTCTGCCCTGCACGGTGGCCCGCCTGTCCCTAGATCCTGTGGTTGTCGTTTCAGTAGTGAAGTGACATAACTCAGCATTGTCACATTG
>RJWM01030071.1:0-23745 GCA_004363535.1 Dasyprocta punctata
TTTTGTGGCACCGGGGATTGAACTCACAACCTCGCGCCTGCCAGGGCAGGCGCTTAAGCCACTGAGACAAACTCCCAGCCCTCGTCTTTTTTGAGGCAGGGTCGCACTATGTAGCTCAGGCCGGCCTTGCGCTCACGTTGTAGCCCAAGCTGGCCTCGAACTCACAATGCTCCGCCTACCTCAGCCTCCCGAGTGCTGGGATTAAAGGCGTGTGCCACCACGCCCGGCTATTTTTAATTTTTTTTAAGATAGAGTCTTACTATGTTGTCCAGGCCAGTGCTGAACTCGCAGTATAACCCAGACAGGCCAAACTAACCACCTTCCTGCCTCAGCCTCCTGAGTACTGGGATTACATATATATATATATATATGGCTATTTTTAATGATTGTGCTGGTACAAAATAAATAAAGTTAATCAATACGTTCAAGTGATTGTGTTGTCAAATCATACAAGAACAGAATTTCCATTTCTCCTCTCCTACTTTATTATATACTGTTGCTTGTATGTATTTGAATCTTATTTTTTAAGTCAAAAAGACTTTTCAATACTTAGATGTTTTCATGCACCATTTTCTTTGTGCTACATCCTTGTCTTTTATTCCTTCCATCTGGGATAATTTCTTCCACCTGCTGGTGGCAAAGGTAGATTTTGGTCTCATTATGTAATTATTTTTTTCTTACTCTTGGACTCTTTACAGCAGTTTTAGAATTCATGTTTGACAGTCATTTTCTCCCAGCACATTGAAGATATAATTCCACTCTCTTCCGGTTATTGAGAAATCAGCTATTTTAGTCTAATTGTCACCATTTTGAAAACTATCTGTCCCTAACACCTTCTGGTCTTTGGTATTTTGCATGTCACCATAAGGTGGCTAATTGTGGGTCTCTCTTTGTGTCTTTTTTTTGGTACCAGGGATTGAACTCACGACCTCATGCTAGTCAGGCAGGCGCTGTGCGTCTGAGTTAAATCCCCGGCCCTTGTTCTTCTTAGGGTTTCCTGGGAGCCTTGAATATGCAGCCTGATGGGTCTCTAGCTGAATCTCAGGCACTGTCTCTATCACAGTCTCTTTCTCCCTTCTCCTGGGATCTGTAAGTACACAACCCTGGATCTTCTGAGTCTGTCCTTCATTTCTTTAAACTACTCTTTGATGTTTTCCATTTTTGAATTTACCTGTGATGCATTTTAGAAAATTTCTTCAGGTTTGTCTTCTAGTTTTAATTTTACTGTGTCACTTCTGTCCAATCACCTACCAAATATAACTGTGGGATCTGTAGATTTAGTCATGATCACTTAAATTTCTTTTTTTTTTCATATACACACACACAAATTCTTTCTTTCTTTCTTTCTTTCGACAGGGTCTCACTCTGTAGTCTAGGCTGCCCTTGAACTCACAGCAATCCTCCTGCCTCAGCCTCTCAGGTCCTGGAATTACAGGCATACACCATCATTCCTGGCCATTTAAATTTCTAGGTAGGTAGTCTATTTAGTTCTTATTCAAATATACATGGCCTTTCATTAGAGTCTCTTGCTAGCTGCGCACATTTTTAAGCTTCTCCTTTACTCGCTAAGCATTTAAATGTAATTTTTTGTTGTCATTTTCTGAAACTTTCAGTACCTGAAGTCTGTGAACATTTGTTTCCTCTGACTATTGTTTGTTTTCCCTGTCTAGGAGCTCCTTGTTTCTTTGGCACTTTATCTGTGAGAATCCCTGAGGCTTGGGGTGAAGGGGTGGGGTGGCTCCAGGAGGGTTTGCATTTATGCTTACGGCCATTATCAGGCTGGGACCGCTTTAAATGCCTGGCTTCAATTTTGCAGGTAGGGTCAGTGTGAACTCCACATAGGGAGGGTTATAAATTCTCAGCGGGGTATTACATTTTCTCCTGAAAATAGGAAAAGCATTTTACTTCTGGGTCTGTTGGGAGAGGGTGGTACTTATATCTGGTTAATTCTTTCACTGAAGTCCCATTTTAGGTAGGGAAAGATTTATTAGGATTTATTACCCAATCTTAGGTAGGGAAGGAGAGGCCTTCACTTGCTGTCAGTAGTGCGCTGGACACAAGAACCAAATATTTTGCATGCTAGTTCCTGGTACCATTGCTTGCTTAAATCAGCCATGCTGAGAAGTTGGTACCATGAAGATGAACAAGCTTGAAAGACGGTGTGTTAGTCTGTTCTGTGCTGCTCTAACTCAACACCAAGGCTGGATAGTTTATCAACGACAGTTTATCCAGCCATGGTGCTGAGGCTGGGAGTCCAAGACCCAGGGGACACATCTCAAAGGAATTTCTTACTATATCATAACATGGAGAAAGCTGTCACGTGGGTGACAGAGTGTAAGAGATCGCCTTCGAGTCATCTTACAGAGCACTGAACCATTCCTAAGGGTGGAGCCCTAGATCAACCTCCCAACATTACTGCACTGGGGACTACATTTTTAACATGTTTTTTGGGGGACACATTCATACCCCAGCATAGGGTGCTCTACTGTGGTTGGAGAACTAGTTTCTAGCACGTTCCCGTGTTCTCTCCAATCACTCCATCCCTACCACGCGGTCATGAAAATTCAAGTTTTCTGAGTTTACAAATAAAAACAATAAAGTTTAAAAAAAGTTTCAATATTGCAAAAAGTTCCATCAATCTGCTATCCAACCAACACTGTACTGATACTTCACACCATGCCACACACTTAAAAATTTAACAGTGTTGAAATCATGGGGTTTTTTGTTTGTTTGTTTCAGACCCTTTTATAATTTGATTTTTTCATCCTTTTTTCTTTTAATTTTTTTTTAACCACAAGAAAAAGCTTAAAAATAAAATTAAAATGTCTTCAAGGCAAAAGTCAGTTTTATTCCTCAGCTTGCCTCTGGATATTTTTGGCTTGAATATGCCTCACTTTCTTGCCAGCTCATTAGTACTTTTTAAAAAGCAGTATCCAGAAATGTTTTTGGAAGGAAGCTGATTTAGCATGGCTAGTCTACCTCATCACCAGAAAATCTAATAAGCATTAAAGCCTGGAGAAGTTCTCCCCACAAAAATAGCATACACACAGAGAAAATATATGTTTTTGTTTTTGTTCCCTTGAAACTATCCATGGGCCCAAGGTTAAGAACCCCAGATAAAATGAATGCTGGGAGGTCCCTGACAGAAGGTTGTTTTTTTGTTTTGTTTTCTGTTTATTTTTTGTAGTAGGGATGGAAACTCTTCAGCCACATCCCCATCCCTTTTTTACTTTTGAGACAGACTCTCACTGAATTGTTAAGTTGCCCAGGCTGGACCTCAAACTTGGGATCCTCCTGCCTCAGCCTCTCAGAGTGCTGGGATTACAGATGTGCACCACATTTGGCTAAGAGCTAATGTTTGAGAGCCTCATCATGTTACTTACTCTAAACAGAGACTTTCTAGAAATCTCGTATAGGTAGTTATGAAATAAATACAGACCTTTGGGCTTCCACAATCTCTGAGACCTCTTGGAAAAGCAGAGACAGAGAGTTATCAACTAAAGCTTGCACAGAACTCAAACACAAGGCAATATTCCTTCACCCAAATCTCTCCACCTTTACCCATTCAGTGAGTACATGCTGGATCCTGTTCCCATAGCTAACGCTGCATAACATCATCTCCAAACTTAGTGACTTACACGCTGATCATTTATTTTTACCTCCTTTGGTTCTGGGAGACAGTTCCCACTGGGTCTCCCCCATGGCTGTCATCGGGCGATGCTATGGTCTGGGTATGGTGGGGTGTCCCCAAAGGTTCACATACTAGGTCAGTCCCCAGCAAGGGGATGTAAAGAGGTGATGAATCTCTAAGAGGTGGGACACACTGGGAGGTGACTAGTTCTTGCAAAATCTGAAAGTCTTGATTTTCAAGCCTAAAACTATGAGTGAAATGCACTTTTTTCCTTTGGAAAGTACCTAGCTTTCCACATTTTGTTGCAACAACAGGAAAAAGGCTATGATGAGGCTGGGGATATAGCTCAGTGGCACAGCGCCTGCCTGGCAAGCGTGAGGTCCTAAGTTCAATTCCCAGAGTAAAAAAAAAAAAAAAAAAAAAAAAAAAGGCTACAATGATAGTTGAGCCTGGAATCATCCCAAAGCCTTCCTCAGTACATGTCAGGTGGAGGACGCTGACTACAAGCAAGGTTTTTAGTGAGGCCTTGGACTGGAACTTGTACAACTGCTTCTCTGAGGGTCTGTGCATTGTTGCCGCAAGGCAGCTGGGTTTGAAAAGAAACATCCAAAACAGAGAACCTGACCAGGAATATACCTCAGTAGCGTAAGGGCCTGCCTGGCAAGCATGGGGTCATGAGTTTGATCCCCAGTACCAAAAAAAAAGAGAGCCTGCAGCAGCTTCTTCTTCTTCCACATTCTGTTGGTTGAGTATGGGTCATTCAATTAGTTTGATTTTGTTGTTTTTGTGTTTGAGATGGGATCTCCCTATATTGCCCAGACTGACCTTAAATTCTTGGACTCAAACAATCCTCC
The DNA here is from genome assembly GCA_004363535.1 of Dasyprocta punctata. Taxonomy (NCBI): domain Eukaryota; kingdom Metazoa; phylum Chordata; class Mammalia; order Rodentia; family Dasyproctidae; genus Dasyprocta; species Dasyprocta punctata. The sequence goes on from RJWM01030071.1 coordinate 4,486, forward strand.
TGCTTCAGCCTCCCAAAAAACTAGAACCAAAGGTATGCAGGTATGCATCTAGGCCAGCCCATATATATATATATTTTTTTGTTTGTTTGTTTGTTTTTGTTTTTGTTTTTTTTGCAGCACCGGGGATAGAACTCACAGTCTCGCACCTGCCAGACAGGCACTTAAGCTGCTGAGCCAAACTCCCAGCCCTGGTTTTTTTGAGGCAGGGTCGCACTATGTAGCTCAGGCTGGCCTTGTGCTCACGTTGTGGCCCAAGCTGGCCTCGAACTCACAACGCTCCGCCTACCTCAGCCTCCTGAGTGCTGGGATTAAAGGGGTGCACCACCACGCCTGGCTGGCCAGCCCATATTTAAAGGAAGGTCAGTTAGACTTCGCCTTCGACAGGAAGAATGTCAAAACATTCGCAGACATGTTTTAAAACCACCGTGGGCCGGGGATATAGCTCAGCAACACAAGTGCCTGCCTTGCAAGTGCACGGTCCTGAGTTCGATTCCCAGTACAAAAAAAAAAAAAAAAACCCACCATGAACCCCTTCTGTGTGTTCCTGTACTGCACAAGCTTCAGGGGATAGAGAGGAAAATAATACAAGCCTGCTCTCTGGTCTATACAGTGTAGAGATAAACAGTAATAAAATAGCATAATAGAACCAGGTGTGGTCGGCCGGGCATGGTGGCGCACGCCTTTAATCCCAGCACTCAGGAGGCTGAGGTAGGAGGATCATTATGAGTTCGAGGTTGGCTTGGGCTACAACACGAGCACAAGGCCAGCCTGAGCTACATAGTGTGACCCTGCCTCAAAAAACCAGGGCTGGGAGTTTGGCTCAGTGGCTTAAGCGCCTGTCTGGCAGGTGCAAGGTTGTGAGTTTGATCCCCGGTGCCAGAAAAAAAAAAAAAAAAAGAACCAGGTGTGGTGGTACAGAGCTGTAATCCCAGCACTCCAAGAGGCTGAAGTAGTACAATCATAACTTTAAGGCCAACGTGGGCCACTTGGTGTGACCCTTGCTTAAAATTAAAAAAAAGTACTTGTTTTATTCCCCATTATTATTACAGAGTCAAGTGTGGTGGCACATGCTTGTAGTTCAAACTACTAGGGAAACTGAAGCAGGAAGATCTCTTGAATCCAGGAGTTCAAAACTTGCTTAGGCAACGAAAGAAGACCCCTAACTCTTAAATAAAAAATATTACAAATACCTATACAATTATAGACTCTGATAGTGCTTAGGGAGATGAGGCCAGGGAGACATGAACATTTAGTCAGGTTCAGTGGTGTAAGACTATAACCCCAGCTGCTGGGAGGGAGGGCAGAGTGTGAGGCTGGAGATTTGCAAGTTCAAAGTGAACAATGTAGCCCGGCGTGGTGGCGCACCCCTTTAATCCCAGCACTCGGAGGCTGAGGTAGGTGGAGCGTTGTGAGTTCGAGGCCGGCTTGGGCTACAACATGAGTGCAAGGCCAGCCTGAGCTACACAGTGTGACCCTGACTCAAAAAACCAGGGCCGGGAGTTTGGCTCAGTGACTTAAGCACCTGTCTGGCAGGCGTGAGGCTGTGAGTTCAATCCCCGGTGTGGCCAAAAAAAAAAAAAAAAAAAAAGTGACCAATTTAGTGAGACTGTCTCAGAGCAAGATTTTATAAAGGGCTTGAGATGTAGTTCAGTGGTTCAGCACTTCTCTAGCAAGCACAAGGACCTAGGCTGAAGGCCCAGTACTGGAAGAAAGATAATTTACATCGCACATTTACATGACCTGGACTAGGGAACCAAGGGAGAATTCCCTGTAGAAGAGAAATCCGGGTTGAGATCTAAAGCATCACGGATGCAAAATCGAGGGAGCAGGCTGACGAGCCTGCCAGCAGGACAGACACCAGAGCAAGACCCCTGGAGCAGGGGGACAGTGGCTGAGAAGAAGCCCGTGTCTGGGGACCACAGGGACAGTCAGTGTGAGACGAAGGAGCAGAGGCGGGGTGGGCCAGGCCCCAGAGTTTGTGAGGGTCCTGGTTTCCACGCGAAAGCTGTTGGCAGGGCACATACTGGAGAGCAACGCGAACAGATGTGCAACTTCAAGGCGGCTTTGGCTGCGGCGCGGACGGCCCCACCAGACGTTGAGTCAGGGCTGGGAGGCGGGGAGGCTCCTGTCTGCACCCCTCCCCTGAGGCCCTCGCGTGTGTGCTCTCGGCAGCTGCAGCCCTAGGCTACATCTGCCCAGGAAGGGAGTGGGTGCACTCTTACATCTTGTATTTGAGGGACCTCTTTAGTCCCTCTTGCCAGACACTGGAAGTCTTGCCACCTCGCTTTGCTCAATAAACCTCTCCTTCCATTTGTCAGTCCATGTGGTGGATTTAGTGTCCTTTTTGTTTTGCTTTGTTTGTTTGTTTTTGTGGGTACCAGGAATTGAACTCAGGACCTTGTGCTTGCCAGGCAGGCACTATGCCACTGAGCTATATCCCTGGCCCTTGATATGGTGGATTTAGAGGTGATCTCCAAAAACATGCCTGCCTCCTCATTCGGAGGACCTGTCAATGTGATCTCCTTTGGCAAAAGGATGTTTGCGGATGCAATTAAAGATCTCATGATAAAGGGAACATGCTGGCTTATGTAAGGGGACCCAAAATTGCGTGACAGGTGTTATCAGAGTAAGGTAGAGGATGGCAGAGTGGTCAATAGCAGAGAAGCAGCCTCTCTGAGATTGGGTGTTCAGACACTGGAATACAGCAATGTGAGGAAGAGAAGGAGGGAAGTGGGTCCCTGGGACCCAGTAAGGATCTGAAGCAAGAGTTGAAGCCCATAGGGAGAGCAATGAGAGAGACTCCAATGAAGAAGGAGGAGGTGGCAGGGTGCACATTCTCACTGAGCCCTGACTCACTGTATGGGAGAGGCGACTTAAACATGCAGATTGGCAACCCCAGAAGCCTCCACAGATAAACAGACCAGTTCCACAGAGCAGTGGACAGAGTGAACTGCAGTAACTGGTGGTTATTCGGGTTCAGATGGACCCCCAGAGAGGGTGATTGGCTGGTAGTCATCTTGGAGAGGGACCAACTGAATTCAGAAATCAAAGCAGCTATGGGCTCCATCTAGCATCTCCCAGCACCAGATGAAGCAGAACTGAGTTTGGGTCAGCAGGAGGTCAAGTCGCTGAGTTAAAGCTGGCAGGGAGCTGAGTTCAAGCCACAAGGAGGCACATGGAGTATTGCAGGCTGAACAAATCAGATTCCAGGCTCACAGCCAGAAACCAGCCTAAACTTCAGGGGAAATAAAGGTGCAGGTTGCTGGGGTTATTCACTAACCCTCCGTAAATCTACAGCTCGCTTCCTGTGATTAATCAGCATAAATCTGGGCTCTTATCTGCCTACTTTGTTTACAACTGACATGCCTTGAAGTAGACATGTTTTTTTCTTTTCTTCTTTTTTTCTCTTTCCTTTTTTCTTGACTGCTTGTTCTTATTTTTATGTAAGTGCAAACACTGTTTCGAGCTTTATCTGTTATCATTGTTCTGTTCTTTTAATTTCTTCCTTCTCACTTTCCCTCCTGTCTTCTTTGACATTTTCTCAAAGTTTGCATGATCTTTGTCCTCCAGCCTTGCTTCTAATCTCTTCCTCTTCTATTTCTCTATTTTCCCCCTAGTCACTTTTACATTTTCTCTTTTGAAGCTAAAATCACTATACTGAGAGCATTTTTTTTATTTTTTTTTTTTTTGGTACTAGGGATTGAAATCACAACCTTGTGCTCGCCAGGCAGGTGCTTGTGCCACTGAGGTAAATCCACAGCCCCCTGAGAATATATTTACTACATACAATTTTCTGATTTGTTTTAGATTTTATTAGATCTAGTTCATATGGTTAAATGAGGAAAATTAATAGTTACCACAGTTTGCCCTTTTCTAGGTTGATGCTACTGTTATTGCTGATTGTACTACTATATCCATGGTGACATAACTGTTCTAATGGATTGTTCTTCCTTGTATGCCAAGGCTGAGGTTCCTTAAAGGTTATTAAAAATACTATAGGCCAGGGCTGGGAGTTTGGCTCAGCAGCTTAAGCACCTGCCTGGTAGGCATGAGGTTGTGAGTTAAATCCCAAGTGCAAAAAAAAAAAAAAAAAAAAAAAAAAAGTACTATAGGCTAGTGTCAAAGAACTAGGGGCTATGCCACGTAGGCAACAGCTTCTCATTCCCAGTAAACTGAAAAGGTAGAATCTTGCAACAGACTCAAAATCCAAAAGCTATACACTTGAAAGATACCTCTGGGAAGTAGGCTTTTTTTTTTTTTTGCTGCACTGGGGATTGAACTCACAACCTCATGCCTGCCTGACAGGTGCGTAAGCTGCTGAGCCAAACTCCCGGCCCTGGTTTTTTGAGGCAGGGTCGCACTGTGTAGCTCAGGCCGGCCTTGCACTCACGTTGTAGCCCAAGCTGGCCCCGAACTCACAACGCTCCACTTACCTCAGCCTCCCGAGTGCTGGGATTAAAGGTGTGTGCCACCATGCCCGGCGAAGTAGGCATTTAAGGGTTCTAAATAGTAGCAATAAAGCTAATTGCCATAAGCAATTTATAAACATCAACCCAGGGCAAAAAAAAAAAAAAAAAAAAAAAACGAAAATAAGACGACACTTCAACAAGATGTAACCCCAGACTTTCAGTTCACCAAAGGTAAACCCAGGGGGAAATGAGGTGAAAGAATTCAAAAGCCAGCCACATGGACTCTCTGAAGTGGTAACAAAGGAGAGGGGAGCCAACAACAGGAAAATAACATGACAAGAATAATTCAGTACATATCAGTTATAACCATTGATCTTTTTTTCTTTTTTTCTTTTTTTTTTTTTTTTTTGCGGTGCCAGGGATTGAACTCACAACCTCACACCTGCTAGACTGGCACTTAAGCCACTGAGCCAAACTCCCGGCCCTAGTTTTTTGAGGCAGGGTCGCACTGTGTAGCTCAGGCTGGCCTTGTGCTCGCATTGTAGCCCAAGCCAGCCTTGAACTGACAACACTCCACCTACCTCAGCCTCCTGAGTGCTGGGATTAAAGGCGTGCGCCGCCATGCCTGGCTTAACCATCAATCTTAATGGTCTCCATTCACCAGTCAAAGACACAGACTGCCACAATGGATCAGGAAGCAAGATCCAACATATGCTGCATGCAAGAAACACATTTAATTCAAAAAGAAACTCATAGACTGAAAGTCAAATGATGGAAAACAATACTCCAGGCGACAGGAACCCAGAAAAAAGCAGGGGTAGCTATTCTACTTGCAGACAAAGTGAGTTTCAAACCAAGACTGATTAAGAGCGATAAAGAAGCTCACTATGTCCTTGTAAAGGGAACAATCCAAGAGGAAAAGATAACAATCATAAATATGTATGAAACAAATACCAGTGCACCCAACTATATAAAACAATTACTAATGGATGTGAAAAATCAAATAAGCCCTAATACAATTGTACTGGGAGATCTCAGCACCCCACTGTCACAAAAATACAGATCAACTAGACAAAAAATTAGCAATAAAATATTAGAACTGAACCAAACTTTTCAGCAAATGGACTCAGAAGATGTCTATAGTATTCTACCCCACAATATCAGAATACACATTCTTCTCAATTGCACATGGGATGTTCTCTAAAATAGACTACATATGGGCCCATAGAACATGCTTGAGTAAACGCAAAGGAAGTCAAATTATTCTATGCATACTATCAGACAACAGTGCAATGAAATTGGAAATCCATGGTGAAAGAAACCACAAGAACTTCAAAAACACATGGAAATTAAATAGCACTCTGCTGAACAAACAACGCGTATGAGGGAGAAAATTACAAAGATCAGAGCAGAAATTAACACATTGGAGAGTAAAAAAAAATACAAAGAATCAATGAATTGCAGAGTTGGTTCTTTGAAAGATTAAATAAAATTGACAAACCCTTTGCCAACCTTATCAAAAAAAAAAAAAAAAGGAAGAAAAGACTCAAATATATGCAATTAGGAGTGAAAAGGGTGAAATCGAAACAGACCCTGCAGAAATTCAGAAAATCATCTGTACCTGCTTTGAAAACTTGTATTCTAATAAGATGGAAAATATAAAAGAAGCGGACAGATTCCTAGATACATGTGAATTGCCAAAGCTGAATCAGGAAGATATAAAAATCCTAAATAACCCAATACCAATAAATAAAATTGAAGATGTAATTAAAAACCTATCAACAAAGAAAAGCTCAGACCCTGACAGAGTCACTACAGAATTCTACAAGAAATTTAGAGAAGACCACTACTTCTCAAACTCTTTAATGAAATTGAAAGGGAAGCAATGCTCCCAAATTCATTTGTGGAAGAAAGCATTACCCTGATACCAAAACCAGAGAAGGATCAAACCAAAAAAGAGAACTACAGCCAAATATCCCTCATGAACATAGATGCAAAACTCCTCAACAAGATACTGGCAAACACAATACAGCAAACCATCAAGATTATGCACCAGCCGGGCGTGGTGGCGCACGCCTTTAATCCCAGCACTCGGGAGACCGAGGTAGGAGGAGCATTGTGAGTTCGAGGCCCGCTTAGGCTACAACACAAGCACAAGGCCAGCCTGAGCTACACAGTGCGACCCCGCCTCAAAAAACTAGGGCTGGGAGTTTGGCTCAGTGGCTTAAGCTCCTGTCTGGCAGGCGTGAGGTTTTGAGTTCCATCCCTGGTGCCACAAAAAAAAAAAAAAAAAAAAAAAAAAGATTATACACCATGACCAAGTACGATTCATCCCAGGGATACAGGAATGGTTCAACATATGTAAATCAATAAATACAATATACCAGATTAACAGAACCAAGGACAAAAACCAAATGATCACCTCAGTAGATGCAGAAAAAGCATTTGACAAAGTCCAAACCTATTTATGATAAAAATCCTGCAGAAATTTGGAACTGATGGTCTTTATCTCAATCTGATAAGTTATCTGTGACAGGGACCAGGAATTTAGCAGTAGTACAGCACCTGCGTGGCAAGTGTGAGGTCCTGAGTTCAATTCCTGCTACCAAAAAAAAAGTTATCTATGACAAACCAACAACCAACATCATACTGAATGGACAAAAACCAAAAGTTTTCACTCTAAGATCAGGAACAAGGGCAGGGATATAGCTCAGTGGCACAGTGCCTACCCAGCAAATGTGAGGTCCTGAGTTCAATTCCTGGTACAAAAATAAATAAATAAATAAAATCAGGAACAAGACAAAGATATCCACTGTCACCACTCTTATTCAAAATAGTTCTGGAAAGGCCGGGCGTGGTGGCGCACGCCTTTAATCCCAGCACTCGGGAGGCTGAGGTAGGAGGAGCTTTGTGAGTTCGAGCCTGGCTTGGGCTACAACGCGAGCATAAGGCTGGCCTGAGCTACACAGTGCGACCCTGCCTCAAAAAACCAGGGCTGGGAGTTTGGCTCAGTGACTTAAGCGCCTATCTGACAGGTGCAAGGTTGTGAGTTCAATCCCCAGTGCCACAAACAAAACAAAACAAAACAAACAAACAAAAAAAAAAAATATATATATATATATCTGGAAACATTAGCCAGAGCAACTAGAAAAGAGTAAGAAATAAAAGGAATAAGGACAGGAAAGGAAGAAGTTAAATTAACATTATTTGTGGTTGACACATACTCTACATAGAAGACCTCAAAAACTCCACCAAAAGACTTCTAGATTTAATAACCAAATTCAGTCACATAGCTGTATATGAAGTCAACACTCAAAAATCAATAGCACTGCTGTACACAAATAATAAACTCACAGAAACTCACAGAGAGAGAAATTTGGGAAACAAGGGGCTGGGGATATAGTTCAGCAGCACAAGCACCTGCCTGACAGGTACAAGGTCCTGAGTTTGAGTCCCGATAACCCCCCAAAATAAATAAAATAAAATAAAAAGAAATTAGGGAAACAACACCTTTCACAATAGCACCCCAAAAAATGAAATACCTGGGAATTAATCTAACAAAGGAAGTAAAAGACTTCAACACTGAAAACTACTGTACTGTGAAAAAAGGAGACTGAAGAGGATATCAGAAAATGAAAAGATATTTCTTGGGTAGGAAGAACCAATATAGTGAAAATGGCCATACTTCCAAATGTCATACAGTTTTAATGCAATCTTGATCAAAATACCAATAGCATACTTCACCTAATTAGAGACAACAATCACAAAATTCATTTGGAATGAGAAGAAAACTAGAATAGCAAAAGCAATTCTGGACAACAAAGACAAAGCAGGTGCATTACAATCCCTGACTTGAAATTATACTACAAAACTACTGTGATACCACCAGCATGGTACTGGAGGGAAAAACAGACCTGAGGATCAATGGAACAGATTAGATACAGAAACAACCTGAAACATACTCAGCTACCTTATCTTCAACAAACATGTTCATTGAAAGAAAGATAAGCTCTTTAAGAAACGGTGCTGGAAAAACTGGTTTTTCACATGTTGAAGATTAAAACTAGACCCATATCTTTCACCATGCACTAACCTAAAATCAAAATGAATGAAAGATCTAAATATTAAAATAGAAACACTAAATCTGCTGGAAGGTAAAATAGGCAGAACTCTTGAAGGCACTGGTGTAGGCAAAGACTTCATAAACAAAATTCCAATTGCACAGGAACTATGACAAAGAATCAACAACTAGAATCTCCTCTTATTAAAAAGCTTTTGCACAGCAAAAGAAACCATTAACAGAGTGAAGGGACAACCCACAATGTGGGGGAAAATATTTTGCTGGCTGTTCCTTAGACAAAAGACTAATAACTAGAATATATTTTTTAAAAACTCAAAAAAATACAACCCCCCAAATTGAAAGACCCAATCCAAAAATGGGCATCTCAAATGAACACTTCTCAGATGAAGTAGAAATAGCAAATGAATATATGAAAAAAAATGTTCAGCATCATTGGTCATTTGAGAAATGCAAATTAAAACAACACTGAGATTCTCTCAGTCCAAAAAGAATGGCTATTATCAAGAAATCAACCAATAATGAAGGCTGGCAGGGATGTGGGGAAAAAGGAACCCTTCGCCACTGTTGGTGGGAGTGTCGACTGGTGCAACCACTGTGGAAATCAGTGTGGAGATTCCTCAAAAAACTAGGACTAGAGGTCTCATTCAACCAAGCTATTTTCCTTCTGAGTATCTTGCCTAAAGAATTAAAAGCATCAAACCGAGTGTGGTGGCGCACGCCTTTAATCCCAGCACTTGGGAGGCTGAGGTAGGAGGAGCGTTGTGAGTTCGAGGCCGGCTTGGGCTACAACACAAGTGCAAGGCCAGCCTGAGCTACACAGTGCGACCCTGCCTCAAGAATCTAGGGCTGGGAGTTTGGCTCAGTGGCTTAAGCACCTGTCTGGCAGGTATGAGGTTGTGAGTTCGAACTCCGGTGCTGGAAAAAATAAAAATTAAAATTAAAAAAGCATCTTATGACAACAGTATATGTGCACCCATGTTTACAGCAGCACAATTTGCAACAGCTAAATCTCAGAAACATCCTAAATACCCATCTACTGATGAATGGATAAAGAAGATGTGGTTTTTTTAAAAAAATAAAAATAAAAATTAAAATTAAAAAAATAAAAAAATAAAAAAAATAATTTTAAATAATTTTTAAAAATCAGATATGAGAACCAGGGATAAAAAAAAAAAAGATGTGGTTTTTTAATATACAATGGAGTACTATTCTCCCATAAAGAAGGATAAGCTTGAGACATTTCTACCTAAATGGATGCACTTGAGACCATAATTTTAAGTGAAATAAGTCCACATGCGTTTAAATATTGCATTGTTTCTCTGGCGTGAGAAATCTAAAGGACCCAAGTGTATAATAGATATTGGGAAAGGGGAAGAAAATATTCAAATGAGAAAAGGAACAAAGGAGGGGGAGGGAGAAAGGAAAGAACTGACAAGAAGAAAAGAATAAAAGGAAAAAAATGAAACAACACTTCAGTAAATAAGGAGGGGAAGAGGGGTTGAAGGGAGGGAAGGGGAATGGGAAAAAAAAAAGAAGCAAGCTATACCAGGTACAGGCACAAATTCCCCTTGATGAATGTGATCATTGTGTATCTCTAAAATGTACTATTAAAAAAAAAAGAGGTAGAGGGAGATGCGACCCAGAAGAAGGGAAGACGGTGCTGTGACATGGAGGGGAGGTCGGGGTGACGTGATCGCTAGGCCGAGCGTGTCAGCAGTTGGCAGAGCTGGGAGAGTCCAGGTCCGGAATCCCCCCTGCAGCCCCAAGAGAGACCTGCCCCTGCCAACACTTCAGTTCCAGCCCAGGGATCCGATTTTGAGTCTCTGGCCTCCAGAACTGGGAGAATACATTTCTGGGTGTTTTAGGGATATAGAAGACAAGATTGCAGTTAGCAATCATGATCCACAGGACAGGAGCACAGCCGGGTCCCTGTCTAGTTGCTGCTTCCTGACGTGCTTCATGGGTCCCCTCCTTCGGGAGACACCGAAATGCTGCTGCGGCCCTGGTGCAGTCCTCGTTTCCTGTATTTTCTCTCCCTACATGATCTCATTCCCTTGGCTTTCAGATATGATTTATTTGTTAACATCCTCCAAATTCCGTCTCCACCCAGACTCTTCTCTGGGGCCCAGGCATCTCCAGGGGCAAAAAGAGAACCTCTTGCTGGGTGTGGTGGCGCATGCCTATAATCTCAGCCCTTTGGGGAGCTAAGGCAGGAGAATAGCAAGTTCGAACTCAGCCTGGACAATTTAACTTAGTGAGACCTTGTCTAGAAATAAAAAATAACAAAGGTCTGGGGATATAGCTCAGTGCTGAGGCCCTGGGTTCAATCTCCAGAATTGCAAAGAGACAGAGATCCCCGCCCACGAAGCTGTCCCTGCATCGGGCTTCCCCAGATACCCAGAGCTGCAGTGGGAGATGTCTCAGCCCCCCTAGGTTTCTCTGCTGGCCCCTTGCCTTACAGCCAAACTGCCAGCAAGTCTTACGGCTTAGGTTTCAAAACATCTCACACTGGTCCACTGCCTTCCATTTCCTCTGTCACCACACCCACCAGCAACTCACTTGGGCAGTGGCATTAGCCTCCAGGGGCCCCAGCCAGCCTCCACTCACTCACCTCAGTCCCTTGGCCTCACAGAACCCAGAGAAATTAACATTTTTTTATTGGATTGCTATTTTTTTTTTGAACAGCTTGAGATATAGTTGCCACAAATCGATGGCATACTTGACAGAATTTCAGGTATAGAAGACAAGATTGCAGTCAGCAATTATGAAAAGAAAGTGTTTTGTTTTTTTTTTAATAGTAAGGGACTGCTGTGCATGGAGGCATACATCTGTAATCCCAGCACTCGGGAGGCTGAGGCAGGAGGATCACTGAGAGTTCGAGGCCAGACTGAACTACAAAGTGAGTTTGAGGCCTGCCTGAATTGCATAGCAAAATCTTGTCTCAAAACGACAAAAACAAACCAACAAAATAGAAAGGAACTACAAGAAATCAATCCAGCAGCTGCTAGATGATGCAAAGAAGAATAACATAAGACTGATCAGAGTCAATTTTTAAAAAAGCAGGAGCTAGCACGAATGACATAAAAAGCCTGTTCACAAAAGTCATGACAGAAAACTTCCCAGGCAGAGCAAAAGAATTCGACAGATAAGTGAGGCATATAGAATTCCAATTGGCCATGATTAAAAAAAAAATCTACACCATTTTCTAGAATTATTTTTTAGACAGGATCTCATTATCTAGCTCAGTTTGGCCTTGAACCCAAAGCAAACCTTCTGACTCAGCCTCATGAGTGCTGGGATTATAGGCATGTGCCACCACACTGGGCTCATTTCCTAGAATATTATTACATAGAACGATATAATATAATATGCTTTTTAATAGGACTTACTGATTTTGAGAGTCATTCATGTTGTTCACAGTCAAGAACTCATCCCTCTTTATTCTGAGTCATAAACATCCCACCATATGAAAGTTTTATAATTTATCTATCTACCTGATGATGAACATTTGAGTTGCTAGTTAATTTAAGTAAAGTTCTTAAAAACATTCATGCATATATGTCTGTGTGGATTTCTGTTGTTTGTTTTTTGAGACAGGGTCTTGCTATGTAACCCAGGCTGGCCTCAAATGTGCAATGATCCTCCTGCCTCAGCCTCCTGCATGCTAGGATTACCATCATGTGCTACCATATCCAGCTTCATCATTGTTTACTTCTTCTCTATTGGGGACCATTAATTCACAATGGCTAATTTTTTATACTTACCTAAGAGATAAATGGAGGCTTGGGATTATGGTATTACCCTTTTGAGACTTTCCATTAACTCTTGGGATGGGCCATCCTCTCCACACACTAAGACTAAACTAAAACTACTAAAATGAAAAAGAACACTCCAGAGTAAGAGTCTTCTTAGCATAGGATCATCTGCACCCTCTTGAGTCATCCTAGAATTATCCATTGCCTGTGATGTCATCGACCTCTGAACCTTCTGCTGACCTGGAATCTTCTGCTAACCCCTTGTATCATTGTATACACGCATTGCATTGTGCACACCCAATAAATAGTGGCTGGTTTGGGGTATCTGGGCCTTTGCCCATCTTAAGGCATTGACCTCCCAGCCCCGCCTCATGCATTAGTAAATCTGTCTCTGTTTCTTATTTCATCCTTCGCCATACCCCTCATACAGGCAGTTGGGGATCTTGGCCAGGTCCCTGATGTTTCTCAGCTCCCTACAGCAGGAATCTTGTCAGTCTTGTATCCTCTGAATGCAGCACAAGGCTTGGCCCAGCTGAGGTGGGGTGCTGAGGGACTCTGTTGGATGAGTGACGGACTCGGGGGGTGGCCCCTTGCTCAGCCAGGCCACGGTCAGGGGTGCGCGGAGTCCTCTGCGAGCCCATTGGTCAGCCTGAGGTTCTGGCCATACTGGAGCTTTATGGGCAGCACTGAGTGGGCTGGCTGGATGCTCCGTGGGGCACGGGGTGAGCCTGTGTGACAGATGAGCCCCCGCACAGTTGGCCCTGGATTCGGGGGATACATGAAAGCACAAGGGAGGCCCAGGTCTTTCCCCGGAAGCTTGGGGCACCTCTTAGAGGCTCACTGTCGAGCCTGCCCCAAACCCTGGCAGCTGCTCCTTTTTCAGCCCCATAAAAGTGTCACCTGCAGCTCAGCATTCAGGAAGAGCCTGCGGAGGAGGCACAGAGCGGGCTTTGTGGCATCTTTGACACCCACTCAGCCTCCCTGGCCTGGGCTCTCTGCTCATGGAAATTCCCTCAGGACCTGGCAACCTGGTCCCAGGCGACAGGCACAGGGCACATCACCACTGTCCACTCTGCACAGGGTCCTCGCAAGCCTGCACCTCTAGCGGCCATGCCCGGGGAATACACGGAGCCTCGTGCCCCTGTCTATGGGCCAGGAGAGGCCCAGCTCTGGAGGAGGGAGAAGCCCTGCCAGAAGCCAGGGCTCAGGACAGTTACCCCAGGTTTCCCAGGAGCGCGTCCACTGCTGTGGGCTCAGGATGTAGCCCGAGTTCCCCAGGAGGGGTTGTGTAGGAGGCCGACAGTTCAGCTCGTCTGGGAAGCAGCTGTTTGCAATAACTGGGTCACGGGGCCCAGGGTCCCCTGCAATCGCTGGGCCTCCATTCTGCTCACTGACAAACTTCGTGACCAGGAGGTCCCTCTCAAAGTGACATCACCCCTCTCACACTGCTGAGGGAAATGAGCTCAGGAGGCGGCCTGTTTACTTACAGAGACCCTGGCCGTCAGCGGCTCTTTGACCAGACATTCTCTGTCCCGGCCAGCATGATGGAGAAATTTCCTTAAACACATTACTTTGGCCACAACCCACCCACTGCTCCTTTGCTTTCTTTTTCTTTCTTCCTTTCTTTCTTTCTTTTTTTTCTTTCATCAGGAAAATTCCCAGTTCTGGCCCCTAACAGATCCACCCAGACATGGTAGGGTCACAAAGACCCCCCAAGGGTCATCTGCAGTTCACATGACCTTCACCCCCCTGGTAACCTCTGCAGCTGGGAGACCACCCATCCAGTCGCGCGTGGGGTCCGAGCAGGGACCAACGTGACCTGCAGAGCAGACCCCCTCCCTGCCTGCCCTGGGGCCTGGGCCACCCTGAGCTCACTTGGAGGGCATTTCCCAACTCAGCAAGCCTGGCTGCACCCTCGACCCCTCCCTCATTCCCTTCGGGTCAGGGATATTTCAGGAGGGCACGGGAGCCGCCAGCTTTAACAGGCTCCAGGGGATTCCCAGGGTGGGCACCCCTACCAGCCCGGGCCGAGATCTGTCTCTCCATGCTGCCCCTCCTGGACCTCAGCCATTCTAGAGGCCTTGAGGGGACAGGAGTGGCAGAGGTCTCCTGTGTGTCCCCAGGGCTCCAGGGTCCTAAGGCCGCTTATGCCAGCAGCCGAGCAATGTCCCCTCCCCCAGGAGTGTCAATCATGGGGGGCAGCTGCCCAGGCTGGATCCCCGCCCTGGCAGGCAGGCAGGCAGGCAGGCAGGGACATGTCGGGGAGCCCGAGGCCTTACCTGACCCAGATCCACCCTGTAGCCTGATCTCACTTAGCTCCGCACCCTACAGCACCGGATGGAGAGGGGCTGTGGGCAGAGCCAGGGTGGAGAGCGGGGCTTGAACCTGCATGTGCGGGGTGCTGAGAAGATATTAAGGGTCCATACCAGAGAATGGGGGAGGGGAGGAGGGAGTGGACCACACAGAGATCCGAGTCAGCAGCTTCTTGGAAGGCAAAGAGGACAAGCAAGCCAGATTTTCAGCCCCAACTGTCCCCACTGCCCCCAACAATGATAGCCCAGGACTCCCCACACACGCGGTTTAACAAATTGAATTAGTCAATGTCAACCCCTGGACCAGAATTAGTAGGGTATAAAAGCAGAAGACTTCAGAATCTAATGCATAGAAACTGAGCACCAGGCTGACACTCCACACATTACCAGTTATTCTCTTCAATCTTTATGACACTCAAGAGGGAGGTAAGTAACTCAAAGGACACACGGCCCACATGCGCCACGGTGGTGTTCAACTCCAGGTCTGCCTGAGCCCAGAGCCTCTACAAGGAGGCCTCTCCCCATCTGATCCCTAAAAAAAAAATTCACTCCGAACCAAGCCTATCCCTCTGCAATCCAAACAAGGCCTACACGGTTACTGATAAGTCACTCTCTTCATTCTACAGATGAGGAAACTTGAGGCCAGATCACAGAGAGAATCTGAGCTGGGCGTAAGACCTGCTTCTAGTGTTGTTGTTCTTGTTTTGAGACATGGTCTCACTACATAGTTAAAGCTGGCCTTAAACTCGCTATGTAGCCCAGGCTGGCCTGGAACTCAATGATCCTCCTGCCTCAGCCTCCTGAGTGCTGGGATTACAGACGTTCACTACCACGCCCAGCTAGGCTCACCCTTCAGATGCCACACTCTGGCTCTAATATGGCCAAAGAGCCCTCTCCAAATTCCCAGGGCCAGGCCAAGACTAGGCACAGAGCAAGTACTTCCATGACATCTGTTGAGTATGTGAGCCAATCACATTATGAACGAATCAATGAATGAGTTAATGCTTGTGCATAATATAAACAGAAATGTACACATGCTTTCAGAGGCTCATGGACAGATCACCAACAAATATGCACACGCTTGGCTAAACTGCTGTCTAGAAAGACAAGCTCATAGTTACACTAAAAGGACCTGACAAGGGTATTCCTGGGACACATACACAGGTAGAGACCTGTTCATCCTTGCAAAGGCCTTTCCTTTAAAAATACCCATATCGGGCCGGGAGTTTGGCTCAGTGCCTTAAGTGCCTGCCTGCTAGGTGCGAGGTTGTGAGTTCAATCCCCAGTGCCACAAAAACATAAATAAATAAATAAACAGATAAATAAAAATACCCATATCCAGCCAGGCACGGTGGTGCATGCTTATAACACCAGTACTCTAGAGGCTAAGGCAGGAGGACTGCTATGAGTTCAAGGCCAGCCTGGGCTACATAGTGAGTTCATACCCAGCCTGCACTATAGGCAGACCCTAATACACACACACACACACACACACACACACACACACAAATTCCCACATCCACAGCTGATTCAGAAAAGCAAGTGTACAGGCAAGCACGTCATTCCCACAGGGAAACTGCATCCAACTGAAATGCAGCCGCCCACGTGGAGAAACCCACCACAGTCAGACTGATCGCACTGATCTGCTCAGCTAACAAAAGCAAAGCGGAAGGTCTGAGACAGATGGGGGTGAGACACCTGTCCACAGAGACCCCTGGGCTGCCCGGGCGCCCACGCTGTCTGCCTCCCTCCCCTCTGGCTGGCCAGGGGTTCCTACAGGAAATCCCCCTCTGCAGATTGGCCAGGAAACTGCACTCTCCTCCCCTGCAGTCCTTAGCCAGAGAAGCAGATGTGTGTGTGTTGGGGCTGTTCCCCTTCCCGAGGACTCTGCCCTCGGTCCCCAGCCCCCTCCTGTGGCATGGCCAGGCCTGGCGCTGGGTCCTGACAGTGGCAGAGCTGTGCCCAGGTGCCGCTGCCCCAGCTCTGCTCGTGACAGGATGATTTAGGAGCGCCCAGAGGACGGTGCTTTCCAGGGGCCCTGCTTCCTCAGGAAACAGCCCAGCCTGATCTGCAAAACAAACCCAGATGAAAACACCCCTGTGCCTCTCCAAAAACACGGGCAGTTCCTCGCCTTCAGAGCCCCTGACGTCACTGTGGTCAAAGTAGCACTGTAGTCTGAGGTCACGGGAATCAAAAGCCAGGGTTCTAATCCCCCTTCAGCCTCAATTCTGTGTCTACTACTTCAGTAAAACGAGCCATGTGGCTGTCATGGCTCCAGATCTAGCTAGAATCACGCAGGTGTCTCAAATTCCCCAGGCAGATATCTCCTGGACACAAGTAAAGGGGACAGTGGCACAGTCCCTGGCACATCACGAAACTCAGGGTTTGTGCTGGGAGTGGTTTGAGGCTATGGTGTCTGGGACAGAAGCAAAATAGGGATTCAGAGGAGAGACTGTCTCGCCCAGACTGGAGACACACAGTGACCTCCCGTGTCCTGCCACCCTTTGCCAGGTCCCCCGGGCCTCTGCTGGAGGTGGACATGGGCTGCAGCTTCACCAGCCAGGCGAGCCAAGACAGGAACGTAGCTCAGCACCACTAGCCAGACAGGGGAGACTGTTTATTCTCAGATGTCGGGAACATCTTGGACAATCAGGAGGATTTGGCAGCTGGCAGCCCCTGGATGCCAAGTCTTGAAGAAATCATAATCAGAGCGTGCTAGTGGCGGGAGCTCGGAGCAGGCAGCAGTGCGGGGTGGGAGGGGCGTCCCCTGCCTGCCCCACATCCAGTGAGGCAGGTGCCTTTGCATTCACCTGCTGGGCTTGCAGAGACGGGGCTGGACAGGGGACTGGAGCTGAGCCCAGGGCTCTGGCTACAAGAGTGGGCATCAGGGGAGACCTAGCAAGGGACCTATTTCTTGCACTGCAGATGCCTCCTGCTTATAAAACAAAGCAGAGCTAACGGCCTAGGCCTGAAAAGGACCTGTGTCGGATGCTGACACTCCAGCCTCCCTTTTGCTCCCGCAGCCCCTGTAAGAGCTATGGCATTGTGCTGCCCGCCTTGATGAAAGCCCAGCTCTGGGGTCGGCTCTGGTCCTGTCACTTTCCAGCCATTTCCTCAAACCTGTTTCTTCTGCAAAGATGACGGCGCCTTCCCAGCTGAGATACTGCGAGGATTCGCTCTTTCACTATGTGTGTCCTGCAGGAGGTGCTCGCTGGGTGGTAGGGTCCTCACCCCTCACCCTTTCTCCAATGGCTGCAGTCCGCCTCCCCTCCTCCAGACTCCTCTGTGTAGCCTAGAACCCCAGCCCTGTCACATCTGACCTGTGCCACCTCCAGGCCTCAAGAACACTGAAGCGTTTCCTAGGTAGGAAGTGTTTCAGAGAGGAGCCCAAGTCGGTGCCAGTACGCATCTCGACACCGAGGCTGCAGACGCTCCCAGAACAGAACACGCCAGCCTTCTGTGTACGTCATGCTTCTCTCATCTTGCACAAGTTTGGGCACCTGGTGGGGACAGTGCAGAGGTCAGGAAGGCCAAACTTCATCAATCCAGACTCGGCAGCTTGGACGCCACACCTTTCTATGGTTAACAGCACATTCACAGCAGATACCATGCTGATGCAGGATGGCAAAGGGCATCAGTTAAGATCTCCCCCATCACTCTCCACAAGATCCGGCTTCAACGGTTCAGAAGGAATCTATCAGTCACCCAAGGGCAAAGCTTGGCATTAGGCACCACTGGCTTCAGTACTCAAACAACATCACAGGACTCAGTGGCCCTGTGTTGTAGTCAGAGTTTACAAGGAAAGATTTAATACAGGATACATAATTTGGAAGATTACAATATTCACCCAAAGAGTTAAATGCAAAAGAGTACAGGAAATCTGTCCCTGTACTAGAGACCCAAAGAATCCAGCTGAGGGCCTGGATCCCATGGCAATGTCCTGCACGAGTCCAGCTGGAGGCCTTGAGCCCACGACAATGTCTCGTGCAAGTCTGTATCAAGGATCTGCACTGGGAAAGCCCAAAGGTCAGCAGTGGAAGCTAGAAAGTCTGCCCCAGCGGGATGAAGGATCTGCACTGGAGCCAGGAAGCGATGCCCAGGTAAGGACCAGAGCTCCCCTGAAGAGAACCGCAGCCATTCTCAGCGACAACGAGGTCCCGAGCTCCTCCCACAATGGGAACAGCTGAGATCCTATCAGGAAAACCAGGGAGACAAGCTTCTCCAGGAGAATCAACAGCATGCCATCTTCCCCTCTGGTTCTACTTCTATGCTGCTGGCAACAATTCTCAGGTGGGCCTTCCACACCCAGCACTGCGCTGACTCAGTTCAGCTGGGTGCTCCAAGCTGACCACTAGTTAACCCACCACACCCTGCCTTCTACAGTGTTGTGATCACTCTGAAACATCAGGAAGCAGCAGAAAGGATAGCCTTTCATGTCTAACACTTATTTTTTTTATTTTAAAGATAGTAAAATCCAACAAAAGATAACAGAACAATCAAAACAAAGCAGTAGAGCCGGGCGTGGTGGCGCACGTCTTTAATCCCAGCACTCGGGAGGCTGAGGTAGGAGGAGCATTGTGAGTTCGAGGCCAGCTTGGGCTACAACGCGAGCGCAAGGCCGGCCTGAGCTACCCAGTGCGACCCTGCCTCAAAAACCAGGGCTGGGAGTTTGGTTCAGTGACTTAAGTGCCTGTCTGGCAGGC
>RJWM01030072.1:0-23783 GCA_004363535.1 Dasyprocta punctata
TCTCTATAGAATTCCAATTCCCGGGCCAAGGATTTAGCTCAGTGGCATAAGTGCCTGCCTGGCAGGCATGAGGTCATGAGTTTGATCCCTGGTACCCTCCCCAAAAGAATTTTAATCCCATCATTTAGATTTTCCATTTTTCTGTGCACTATGTAATTGCTTCTACCTTTACCTTGGCCTTTTTGTGTGTTCTGTTGAACGCTAGAATTCAGAGGATTTTCTTTCTAAGAAGCCCAAAGGCTGAAGGTGGGGATCTTCCCCACTCAGTTCATCTCCTCTGTTCTAAAGTCTTCTATTTCTTGAATGTGTGTCATGATTTGAATATGGCAAAGTGTTCCCGCACTAGTATTTAATCTCAGAGAGATGGAAGCTTTGTTCTTTCCAGGAAAAAGAAATGTAATACCAAATATGAATTGCTGTTCATTTTCCTAGTCTTTCTCCATTCCAAGGCTGTCTGTGTAGATAAAGGCTGAAGAGGGACAGAGTCATTATCTGGATAATTCAACTCCAGGACATTTTCCCCAAAATTAGATGACAAGCAAAACCAAGGATTTCTCAATGTTGAGCTAGTCTCTGGAACATTGACACCATGAATAATCTGGAAAGATCCAGTGTCTATGTTTAAAAGATGAGAAACTAAAGTAAAACATTTAAAAGGAAAGAAAAGAACTAGACAGATGGGAAGGGAAAGCAGTGAGCACTTGACTATGCTCTAGGTACTCTAATTCATTTCAGCAAAACTTACTGCCCTAATGGAGTATTTATTATGATTTTCACATCACAGACGACAGAGACTTTTAAAGGTTCAAGAATGGGTCTAACATGACGTTGTAACACAGAGGTCCCTTGCTCAGCAGGCAGCCTTGGTGACGTGGGTGCCGCACCCTCGGATCTTCCTTGGCATTCATGACAAGGGCACACAAGGCACCTGCTTGGCCACCAGGTGATGACAGAGCACAGCGATGGCCCCAGCCAGTCTTCTCCTGCCTGCTGCCGGCTCCCCACACTGGTCTGGGTGAGAACTCCTCAGGGCTGCACTCCAGTCTACACCCTCCGTCCTCCCACTCTGCTTTCCCCAGGGCCAGAGCAGGAGCACCTGCTCTCTAAAGAGAACATTCTTCACTTCTCTAAACACTTTTTAGTACTTTCACTACTTTTCCTGTTTTAGGACTATGATCTGACAGGTATTTTTTCCACTTAAGGAAAAGCAACAAATATTGATAAAATACTAACAAATACTTACAAAATAGCAACTCTGAGCCCAGGTTTTTGGCTGCATCCTGAGGATTCAATAGAAGAAAGGTCCAGTTTCTAACCTGAAGGAAACTACTATTTATCTATGAAATTACTAACAATTTTAAAAGAAACTAGGCAATTATTTTGTTACTAAGTGTCATCAGCTACTTTTCTGAGCAAAGTAGTATAAAAATAAACAACTCTGAAAGGCCATGATATCTCAAAATAGCAAGGAATATCTATTAACTGGAAAGAAGGGACAAGGTATTGAAATTTCTGTAGGATTTGGCGAGGTAGAAAATGTAGATTATCAAAGCAAATGATCATTTGCTAGTTGGAAAAAAATCAATCTACAAAATAATGGCAAATTCAGGGAAAAAATCAGTAATTTTCCATTTGTTGTCACTTAAAATACTTCCTTCATACACACAAACATTGCGTTCCTGCAGAACAAGATGGAATTCGGTGAAATCGATATGGTGTACACTCAGCAACCAGACAGTCTGTCAATGGGAACTGGTTAAACAGTCAAATCGTGAACTAGGGCAACAAAGAGCCTGCTTCCTGATGCCGCATGGGAAATTAGGATCACTCAGGTAACTTTCTGATGGGGGAGTCCTTTTTAATCTTGGACTTCATCTAAGAACTTACACTTCCTACCGTGAGAAGTCTCAATATACTTCTTTCTCCCAGGCAATAGAAAATAGTATTTTAACAGAAGTCAGAAAATCGTAAATAAAAATAAAGGGGTGGCTACCTTGAATTCACAGTCTTCCAAAAGTCTGTTGGAACTTATAAGCAAAAATAAAAATTATGCACCTTTAAGTAGTAACTTTCTGTCCATTAACAGTGAGTACCTTTGAAGCCCACAAAACTTCCTTTCCAATTCTTCGAAGAAGCTTATGCATTTGGAGTAAATATTAACCTGAGGCGGGAACAAGGTCTAAGAAGTTTTTATAAAATACAGTGAAGAGCCCTCATATAAACATCAGATCCAAGAATAAAGCTGACTTAGGTCCACAATGGGAGGAAGACTCAAACAGAGCTCAGAAGGGCTTGGACCAAGCAGTAATGCGGAGCTGAGACCCCGAGCCAAACCGAAGCCGTCTGTCCCACGACTGGCGGAGCTCTTCCTCCTGAACGAGGTGGCACTGAGTGCTGCGGGGACACACCTGCTGCGCACCACTCGGGCGTTAGCCAACTGTAGCAGCAGCACACTACGAAATGGACAAGGCTGCCGCAGGAAGCAAAGCGGTGTCCCCAGTGTCGGGACAACGTGGTTAAATGGTCTGGCAGGCTCGTTCACACGGCTCAGGAGCTGCATTAAGGAGTCACACGTGTATTCGGGAAGAGAAATTTTTGGAAAGACTTAAACTGACACGTAGGTATTCTGCCATCAGTGTGCAGAGTGGAACAGAGGAGGACACTAAAAACCGGTGTGTCAGCTAGGCAGCTATAGCAGCTGCTCAGACAAGAAGGAACGGTAACTTCGTGCTGGTGGTGGAATAAGCAGAAAAAGAAGTAAGAGGATTCAGCAGGAAGGGAGAAGGTAAAGTTGACAGAAGCTGCAGGCAGGCCAGGGGGAGGGATGAACCCAGGCTACTCACTTAGTTGGGTAAGAGGTGACCAGGTCCTGGGTGGGGCATGACCAGAGGAGAGGGTCTGCTGGGAAAGTCACGAATTGCTTCTGAGGGGTTAAGTTTAAGGTGCTTTTTTTTGGAGAAAGAGTTACAGTAACTTGAACTCAGGACCTCATGCTTGCCAGGCAGGCACTGTGCCACTGAGCTAAATCCCCGGCTTAAAGGGCTTTGAGACCTAGGAGATCGGAAGGCGGACATGGGTATCGGGAGCGCAGAGGGGTCCTCTAAGTGAGCATGTGACGTGTATTGCATATGGCGGAAATATTGAGGTTCAGTCATAAAATGGAGTGTGCTAGAAAGTCAAGGAGAGAAAGGCATTCCAGGCAGAGGGGACAGAATTTATAAACGACACAGAACTGGGCGCCTTTGTAGATGTCAATTACCTTCAAATATAAAGTGTTCACTTAACATTGTTCTGGAGAAAGAAAAGAATTAAGAGACTGTGCTCTGCGATTCTCTCAGAGGGGCCTAGAGGAACAGAGAACGGGAGAGATGCGAACTTGTGTGCGTTGTGTGAATGTGTTTCTTACGATGTTTCAGATTTTCAAAGCAATATTGCTCAGTAATTCATTTCTTTTAAGAATCTTAAAATGGGAGGAGCACACAGTGGGGAACTTTGCTTGGCTGAGACGGTAGATTCCTCAGACAGATGTGATTGTGCATTTTGCAACGTGAGGGGGCGCCGTTCACGTGGAGGCCAGCGTGTCAAACAGCTGGACCCAGGGTGGCCTTGATTGTAATTGTTTTAGAAGTAAGGTAACTCTGAAGGTAGCTCAACAAACAATTAAAATCTGACAGAATCGAAAGTCCAAGAATACCTAAGACTTACATTTAGACATAGAGAATGAGTAGGCAAAGTCGGCAGAGGCAGAGTGAGCTTGGGGAGGTAGGAGCGAAGACCGTGAATGGGAGACTACGGAGTGTCAGCGGATGGGTCAAGATGGTGTTCTTCAGCTACCAAAGATTTCAGGGTATGGAAAACACTGGATTTCTATTGCTGTGCTTACTCTAAACAATTTATAAAAATAGACAATGGCTTAAACTCACCGATATAGATTCAACATACAAAATTCCCTTTCCAGTGGTTGTCAGTTCGACCTTTCAGAAAATTTCCGTTTAAACCCAGGTTCCGACAGAACTGTGCTCTTATAAGTTCTCAGGAAGGGAACTGTGAACAAAGTCATTCTCTCCAAATCACTTTACTTCTTCTCTCCTTGATGTTTTGCCAAATGCTGCTACAAACTTTCAAAAAAGGTCATATAACTGATTTTTTACCTCTTTGTTCCCTCTGCACTCTGGGCTAATAGGAGATAAGTCCATTTTGCTACTGAAATGTGCAGTGTCTAAGATGGGGTTTAGCACAGAGTGGGAACAGAGGATTCATGGGTGAATGGACGAGTGGGCGAATGAACGCAGGGTATAGCAGCAGCGTAAACCATAGCACGGCCCCAGGAATTCTGGTTTCTAATCTTGAGTCTTAGCCCTATGTAACCAATAGAAACTCTTGTAGCAGTTTTCACATTTGTTTGACTTACTGTTTGACACTTCATAGGGTCTTACCATTTGTTTATTTCATGAATAAGACATAGTCCTCCTAACTTTATAGGGGAAAAGTTCTAACTCCTGTTAATACCAAATATACGTTACTGCCCTGATCCTGCTAGAAATGTGCATGCATGCACACTCGCACGCACTCACTGTTAATCCTTATCACCATGTGTTACACACATGTCACCATCATCACTTTCACAAATGAATAAGCTGGGATTCAGATATATCAATTAATGTCCAGCTTTGCACAGAGTAGTTGGTACATAAGCAGAGGCCGTCAGACCCAAACCTTCCAATAACCACCGCATTGCCACATGCTTGCGAAAGTTAAAAGCAGCATGCACAGATGAGCATCGCCGTTGTCTCGGGACGTGGCCCAAAGGCACAGAGTTAAGTGTTTGTTTCTATGTAAAACAGCCAAACCGGTTCTGATACCAACGCACACAGGATGTGAGGCAACCAGCAGACTTAAATATTTATTAGGCGGGAGGGTAAAATGTCCAGATTTTCCCGAAGACTGGTTTGTTTTGCTCTTTCCTTGAGGCCAGGCAACTAATAGCAAATGAAAAAAGTAAAATGTTGGCAGACAATCTGGCTAAAGTAGCAGACTTCTTTGTCATCCAGTCAGACACTGGGGCTCGGAAAACATCTGCCCGGTTATCTTCGTCTGGTCTCTCTTGGCTAAAACTCGGGGACCCTTCAGAGGCGACGTGCGGAGTATGTTCCTTACGGTAAAGACCCTACACAGAAAGATTTCTCTGAGTCTCAAATTCTTTTGTTTTTAAAGTAAGAATGTCATTTATGAGAGATTGAAGGATAGGTGGAGAGGAGACTGCTTAGATTAAGAATTTATCTTTTTATGTGTTGAGAGTTCACTTTCTAATGACACAGGATGTACAGGAAGGAGGCGCATTGCTGAGTTACGTAGATGTGTGTATAAATATTCTCCTCAGTCTGACACTTTTTTTCAGATATCTTCTTTTCTTTCCCCTTTTGCCTTGACTCTCAGGAATCTCAGGATTCATACCCGTGCCTAATGACCCGTTTTCTCAGCCTGGGGTTTCTGGGCAGATGATCCGTTTCAGCTTAGCCTCTTCGTAACAGACCCTTCCACAGCTGCTGGAATCCCTGCTGGAAGCACGGGGCAGATTCTGTGAATCACTGCAGTTCCCCACCACCCTGGCTGGCACGCAGCCCCTGCGCATAACTCTGTCATGGATGGGGCGTGTGTCCTTGCCCCAAGAGTTGAAGCTTGACCACATAACTCACTTTGGACTATGAAAGACAGGGGAAAGGGCAGTGTACTTATGCTGAAGCCAGCGGCCGCCAAGCCTTCAGTACCTCCTCCTCCTGCCCTCTGTACATCTGTCACGGTCACATGGAGCAAAGCTGCCCACCAGGGTCCAAGGTAGATGCATACAACAAATTAACCAGTATAAGGTAAACAGAAAATAAACTTTAAATGTGTACATATGTCTTTATGGGGAGTGAGACAGTGTTTTGGTTTTGTTTTTGAGACAAGGTCTTGCTATGTAGTGAAGCTGAACTTTAACTCAATATGTCGCCCAAGCTGGCCTCCATCTCATGATCTTCCTGCATCAGCCCCCCAAATGCTGGGATTACAGGTGTGCGCCACCACTCTCAGTCAAAAGACTTCTAATGAATGTGGGAACAGCCTTTTAATACACAGAAACAGTATATTATTTCACAATGCAGTTCTTTTGATCACCTGTCCCTTTTGACCCAGTCTGAGGGATAAATTTCCTGCTCTGAAACTCTGCTCTGAAAACTCTGAATTCTCTGTGAAGCCTTGCTGCCTGGCTCCTAAGAATCTGTTCCAAATCAGTGCTAAACATGAATACTGGACACATTTTTATATCTCCCCTCTCTCTCACCAGATGTTTGTGACGGCCATGTTTAAGGACTTTATGTATCTTTGTTGTATGTTTCAGAGTCATCTCAAGGACATCAGGCATTCAAAATTACATGTAACCAGATATGTTCTAGGAGTTTCCAGTTAGTTCAGTGGTGGAGAACCTACTACCCAAGCAAATAACCCTCTAAGGAATACCTGGTATGCTGCCCTTGAAAAACACAAAGCATAGTGTTACTAGGAAACAAATCTCAGAATAGTACATAAAACCCTGGCTGGGAACACGAGCTGGTATCAATACGCTGTCAAGCCCACACTGGTGTTCAGGCATCAAGGTAATCATAGACTGAGACACCACAACTATCTCGGCATCAAGCTCACAGTTAATAGACACGTCACAGCATTTCTGGAGCTCAGCGAGAGAGGCAGAATCAAGCTATTTATCCTCACTGTTTCTCAGAAGACCTCAGTTCCTGCCTTAGAATGCAGATGGGAGAACAACGTAAATAGAAAAGTGCAAGTTACATCTCTTGGGAAGATGACAGTATGCAGTGTGGCAAGTATGGGGGATTTCCTTCTCTCTTGTCTTTGAGGCCCAATATTGCTCTCACTGTTTTGCTTTATTCTGACTAATTATTTTTTGCTTTATTTCATATTCTGTTTTTATTGGTTTTATTGTGTTTTGTTTTTGGTTTGATTTTACTATACCTGATGGAATGGTCAACTATTGTGAAGATAACAAGATATACTATAGTAGCTGTTGTTTTCCTAGTATCTTGCTTTGAAGTTCTGTAGCAGTTCTACTGTTTTGTTTTGATTGACTTTGTTCTGTTATGTTTTGTTGGATTTTACTATCTTTAAAATAAAATTTTTAAAAAAATTACTTTCAACAGCACCACACAGAATCCAAGGGAAAATTTTATACAGCTCAGCCAACTTATAAATGTGGGAAGAAAATTTGATTCAATGGTTTAAATTCATTAATAGGCAGAAAATAATTATTTATGGTTTAATGTGGATATGTACCTCAGTATAGAAGTAGAAAAGAAATTCATTGACCTTAAGGAACAGTAGTGCCTCCATTATGAAATTTGCTAATTTTCTAGACAATTATGGTAATGTTGTCCCAGCTTCCAGTCTTGAAATACAGTAGGTTGGTGTTGAGGAGGAACATAGGTTGCTCTGGGATTTGTGTATTATTCAGAATCATTTATAAGTGCTGCAATGATTGAGATCCCTAAATTCTGACCAAGACTTTTACCTACAGTCACAGTCTCCTTGCCCTACACCTCATAACTAAGCTCCTAATCAGGAATAAAACAAGAAAGAGTCGGCATATTGGATTACTAGTAGATCATAATAAGAAATGGGAGCTTGGTCTATGGTAATACTCTGACTTCCTATTATAGTCCACTAAGTTCAAGTGCGTATTCAAAGAGTAACATACTAAATGCGTACTACAATGTTCACATTGCTAATTGTTCTCAGTCCTCACATAATATCATATTTTAAGAGACCATTTTCCCTCAGCATGTCAAAAATATTACTATGTTATGCTTTGTGGTTGAGAAAAAATTTGACATCAGGACAATTGCCATTATTTGTGGGTAACCTTATTTTAGTCTGCTACCTTTCAATTTTTTCTTCATCTTTTGTATATATCTGAGTGTGGATTTTTTGCATATATTTTACTAACAATAGAGCGTACTTTATTTAAAAGACTCATATCTTGATGGAGATTTCTTATCACATATCTTAATCTTTTCTGGGACTCTCTTAGAACTGCTATGGGATGCATACATACCTATAGAACATGTGTAGGACATGTTGAAACCTTCTCAATATATCCAACAGGTCTCTAAGTATCAAACATATATTTTTGTCTGTAGTAATAAGTCCTTACTACTAACAGTCAATGTTGTTCTAAGAAACTTTTATGCTAGAGAGAACTTAGAGCAATTTGAATAGCTCTATTTTTCCATGTCATAATTTTTAAATTATTTTTTCATATACCCATCATGATAGCCTCCTAAATTTCTTTTCATAACTTCTTATTCTTGATAACGACACCATCTCTCCTTTCACTGTGTGAAGGTTGTGTCAGCCTCTGGCGTTGTTTGTAAAGAGCGGCGTTCTTTTCATGTAAACCCAAGGGAATTACTCCTCGTCTGCTGATTTCCTTGGCTGCCTTCCAGTGCGCTTTTTCCCAAATTTTTTTGACCTTTTATATTCACTTTGAACAGTAGTTACATTTTTATAATAGGTTAACTCATCAAAATCAATGGTCAGATGTCACAGTTTCGATGTAATGAAAGCTTTCTTTCTTTCTTTCTCTCTGTCTGTCTGTCTGTCTTGTGCAGCTATTCAGTGCAAGAGCCTGTGTGCCAGCCCTCCACGTGGCAGCGCAAAAAACCAGGCACCTGTTACGCGATGGTTCTGCTTCCCTCGGTCCCCTGAGCCCCTGCTCCTTCAACCGGGTGAATCCCCGCTCTTCACACTTCTCAAATATAATCCGGGGACTGTAGTAATAACTGCTCGATGGTTGTGAGCAGGACATGTGTTGCCATATGGAATATCATCATACTAATAATGATTGTGTAACTATATCTAATGGGAAGTGTATAGAGTTTTTTGCTGGTTAAAAAACTTTACATATGAATATACGGGTTAGTGAACGGGCATGGACTGAGAAAATGAGTATTGTTTGGTCATAGCAAAAGTTGGGAGCTACTCGAGGAGCTGATGTAGGGCCATGGGAGAAGACATCAGCAAT
The DNA here is from genome assembly GCA_004363535.1 of Dasyprocta punctata. Classification (NCBI taxonomy): domain Eukaryota; kingdom Metazoa; phylum Chordata; class Mammalia; order Rodentia; family Dasyproctidae; genus Dasyprocta; species Dasyprocta punctata. Next base: position 9,074 of record RJWM01030072.1, read on the forward strand.
GCGGGAAAGAAGCACCTTGGGCTGAAGAAAATGCCAAGGTGCTGTGGCAGATACGGGCCAGGTTTGCTGTTTAGTTATGCAGGAATTTCACCTCCCCTAGTAAAAACCTATACTGCTCTTCAGCGGCAAAGTGGAGATGAGATAGGAGGAAAATCAAAGGTAAAATCAAGGAAGTTAAAAATAACCCACCCACATTTCTTAATTAGTTTCAAGGGAGAAATTATTGCCAAGGATAATAATGCAGAAGTTAGAATATCTTCATCCCTTGCAGGGAAAATTCCTCCTTCAACCATTTTTTCATCCAATGTAACTGACTGGGATCTGTCTGTTAGAAACCTAGGCAATTCCAAATCAGACAGTTGGCTCTCCCTGTACAGAACCAAAATAGCTGCAAGAGGCCGAACACACATCCAGCAAACAATCTTGGCAAGAGGTATTTGCCGCATAAATATGAGTGGCCTCCCTTTCTGATCATAACTGTATGAGATGCCTTCAAAAGCAGGGAAATCTTTTTTTGAAATCATTGACAATGGCTCTATAAATACACTTCGAGATAGTCCTAAAGTCAGCCACAGGGCGGGCAAATCCACCATGAAAGGTCCTGTGAGACAGCGGCCAAGCCCCTAGCGGGCACAGAGAGTGGCACAGCTGCCTGCGCTCCGCACACCACCCACTCCGCCTCGCTTTTGAAGCAGCAGCCAGGTGATGCTTTGGTTGGTAAAATAAAAATCACCCCCATGCGGAAACTTTGCTGAGAATAAATAATCTTTCCATGTGGAATGTGCTGATGGTTCTGCTGGCATATACAAAAATCTGAACTTACCAATCCGTGTGCTTTATGTACATGTAGTTTACTTCATACCTATTGTATGCAAATATGCATCTTGAGACAAAACAAAAATACCTCTTAAAATGGAAAAATGGTCCTGGTATAGAACTAGCATTGAGAACTTACACAATTGCTTAGGTAGACACTCACAGGCTTACTGGTTAAACATGGTCCTCTCCTTCCCACACTTCTGCCTGAGCACTTGCTGTTGCTTCCCTTGCTTTACTTTTCTCCATAGCACTTTATTGTTATCAGGTATTCTCTGTAATTTACTTCATTATTTTCATGGTCTTTCTCTCCACCCTCCTGCTATAATACAAACTCTCCAAAGAGAAAGATTGCCTTCTGTTTTATGTACAATCCCCTGTAAACAGGCAAATGCTCAAAAAAGTCTATTCAGAACAGAATTCATTCAATCAAAGCAAAAATTTAAATTATTTTGAATTTATAAATACAAATGTATTTATAGAGGATTAACTTAACTTCCACTGAAATCATGTTCAATTTATTTTCATGTCTTCTAAAAATTTTTTTAGTGACATACTCCTCTCATAGACACATGAAGTTTAAAAGATGATGAAATCCTACAATTCATCTATTTCAGTCGGGTATTTTAATGGCCTTTAAACTCTCTCAACCCGTTAACAGTAGTTAACAGTAACACCTTTAGTCTTAGGTGATTGTATTAGTCAGATTTCCCATTCCTAGACACAATACCCAATACCTACTACTTGAAGGAAGAGAAGTTTATTTGGCTCACAGCTCAGGAGACTCAGTCTATGGTTAACAGGTTGCAAGCCAGGAGCATCATGGCAGGAGGGCATAGCAGGGCAAAGCCGCTCAGGTCCTGATGACTGTGAAGCAGGGGAACAGAGAGGAGGGGGTGAGGGACCAGATACAGTGCCCAAGGTCAGGCCTCCATGACCTGCCCAGACACACCCGGGAATGTGCTTCACTAACCTGGGCATTTCTTAATCCAATGAAGGTGGCATATCCGGATTAGTAGTCATAGTAACTCATTTATTCCTGAACTACTTACGGTTACTTTGAGGTTTAATTTCATGTGTCAACCCGGGAGGCTGTGGAGCCAGATGTTTGGTTAAACATCTCTAGATGTTACCAGGAAGATATTTTTCAAAAATGTGGCTAACATTTAACCCAGCACCACTAGGGCTTAAAAAATGATACCCTAGTAGGCGGTGCTTTGACAACTGAGCTGGAGAATCAGTCTCAGAACCTAGGTCTTTCTAACTTTCCCAGTTTCTAGTCCAGGCTGAGGGAGGCACCCTTTCTCAGAAGTGCCCTTATCTCACTGAGATAACACCCTCCAAAAAAAATTTAAATTGTCTTAAACTCCCGCCGCGGGAATCTCACCAAGTAACCAAGGGAGGAAAGAGTGAAAGTCATCAGGGAAGCCTGAGAGGTGCGCTGGAAACCTTTACGGTGAATAGCACCACACCCTTGTTCCCTGCCGCTACCCCGCCCCTTTCTCCTCGCCTGTGGAGAGGGTGTGTGTGAGTCAATGCACACATACGTACAAGTGCATCTGTATGCATCTCACAACAAACAGCACCGTGAAGTGCACTGTTTACTGTTGTCATTGTGTCTTACTGTGTTTTCCAGTAATTTTCTTTTTTTTACAAATAAAGAAATTAAGACACAAAGAAGTACAGCACACACGGCAGAAAAGTGGTAGAGACCAGACTTTCCTACAGGCAAACTATGGCTCCCAGTTATTCATCTTCCAGCCTTCAGGCTTCTAGGAATATCTCTGATTCTTTCTACAATATCCAGGGCAAGGCCGTCAGCGCCCAGCACAGGCTCTGTGGCTGAACTGCAAAACCAGCCTATGAAGGAGTCATGGAATTGGTGAGGAAATTGAACACAAATTAACGTCTCCTGTGACTGAAGACAAAGAAGGAAGATGAGAGATCTTTCTCTAATCCTTTTCCAGCAAAATCAGCATTCAGGAATTTTCAAGAATCCAGGAAGAAAACAAATGCAAAATAGAGGCAGAGCAAACCATAGATAAAAGAAAACAATCTCTTAGCTGATAAAAAACTTAGAAAACAGACTTTTTATTAGTGTAGTACTTCTCACATTAATACAAAGCTCTGAAACAGTCCATTCTTATATCCGTTGTCTTATTTCCTTTCCTGTGCTCATCTTCCCATGACCCCGAGTTTGTAGGACTCCTTTCCTGATGCCATGTGTGCATTTGGAGCTCAGAGACAGTTGTAGAAATGTCCTGTTTTGAATATTTCCACTCTCTGACGCTGAAAGTATTGAACTCAGCAGTACAATGGTTTTCTCTTTTAAACAGGATAAATACATGAGCACTTCAGTTATAATTTCCTCTGCCCAAAAAGTCAGCCACCAAAGATGGGCATTTGGGGACAAATGACTTGTTAAATATTCTTCTTCATCCAGTGACTTAACAGGGAAGCCAATATAATAGGTGCAGAGCTCCTCAAAATTGAATGGCAAAAATCATGAATGGGATTGTTGACTGCATAGATTCCCAGGTTTCAATCCTCCACAGATTTGATCTGTGATATTTGGGATGGGGCTAAGACATGAGAAGTTTTGTCAAGCAACCTAGGTGCCTCTGCTTTAGATTCTGGTCAGCTCACATGCTGAGAACGGTCACTGTGATGGAATGATCTTGGAGTTTCAGGTTTTAAAACCCTGAGCACATATGAAATAGCTTTCTAACTTGGGCGGCTTCTTAAACTCCCTGACCCTCCAATTCTTTAAATCAAAAGAGATGGTAATACCCACCTCCATGCCAGGAGAGCATCAGGCCATGTTTCCAGGGGTGGGAGTGGTAGTGGACATCCACCTGAACGTGTCACTAGGTCTGGCGGTGTGTGGTGCAGGAAGGATAATGACAAATGCTACATAATACCACTGTCATGAACAAACAGAGACAGGCAAACAACCACAAAAGTGCCCAAATATCTCTGACAAACTTCATTTAATATAAAGAATGAAATGATTATAAGAGTAAGTTTGAGTCCACCTGCAGACTTAGTTGAAATGGACACTTTTCATGAAAGATACATATTACTGAAGTTGATCAAAGAAAAAATAGAAACCTAAAATAAGCCAGAAGCCATTAAAGTTGGAGTGCAATCAAAATGAAACCTCTAAAAGGTTAAAACAGGTCCAGATGCAAAAATACTAAATAAAATATTAACATGTGGGTTTCAGCTGAGTTTTTCAACTAAGTCTTTAAAAAGTAGGCAAGTAGTTTTTATTCAAGAAGCAAAGATGATTCACTATCTGAAAATCTATTATATTCTAAACTCATTCATATATTCTAAAAGAGGAAAATAAGCAACCACCTCCAGAAATGTAGAATAAACATTTAAAATGTTCAGAACTCATTCAAGAAAAAGGAACTCCTAATCATCTCTAATTAGCAAGGAAGTCCATGAAAGTATCTACCAAAACCAACTGAACTTCGTACTAAGTGTTGAAACAACAGGACTTCTACTGTGAAATATAATAATGGAGTAAGAGTAACAATACAAACAGAAGAGAAAAAGGAAATTACATTAATAGAGCGGAATGCAGTGGCACACACCCACAGTTCTGACTGCTTGGGAGGCTGAGGCAGAAGGATCTTTCAAGCCCAGGAGTTCAAGGACAAACTAGGCAACATAACAAGACCTTGTCTTAAAAAAAAGAGAAAGAAGTAGGAATATAAAGAATGAAAACGATAGTGAGACAATCTTCTGTATTTGTATACAATATAATTTTCCTGTTAAAAATCACAAGAACCATCCACATTATACTTGATCTAATTAAATAATTAAGCAAAAAAAATGACAGATACAAGATAAGTGTAAAAAAATAGACACACTTCTTACAAATCAACAGTATGAATATGTAATAATAACACAGATGCCATTCAAATAGTAATTAGGGTTAGATATATTTAAGAGATATATATCTCCTCTATTAAGAAAATAGAAAAAGTTTGTTGAAGGACATCAAGAAAGTCTTAATAAATAGAAAAATATATTAATTTCAAGGTTGGATAAACTCAATATAGGAAAGAAGTCAATTCTTCATAATTGATTTAGAAATTCAAGTCATTCAAAACCAAATCTGAATGGTATTCTTTACTGAACTCGAATGATCAAGACTTGCTCTATGAGATATCAAGTTTTATTATTAAGTTCCAGTAATTAAACCCACATGGCATCACCACCATTCCACATAGACAAACAAATCAGTGGAAAACAATATAGGTTTTAGGAAAAGAATCTTATACATATGAAAACTTGATATATGACAAGTGTAGCACTGTATATCACTAGGGTAAAAATGTGTTATCCAAACAAATGTTATGGGTAGTATATATTTTTTTTCAGAAAAATATTTAGTTACTTTCCTACCCATACCACATCAAAAGATCAATTATAAGTAGATTATAAATATGAAAAGTAAAGCCCTAAAACTTTTTGAAGATGTGATAGCAAAGACTTATTAAATAAGATCACAAATTTTTTTTTGGTGGCACCGGGGATTGAACTCACAACCTCGCACCTGTCAGACAGGCGCTTAAGCCATTGAGCCAAACTCCTGGCCCAAGATCACAAATTTATAAACCATAAAATTGACACATTTATCTAATTTTTAAAAATCTACTAAATAAAGTAACATTATACAATGAGAAGAGGTACTAAGATATTTGGAGAAGCAATAGGCCATAGTAAAATTGACAAAGAATTAACAGCAAAATAATCTGAGTATTCATCTCCATAAAAAATAAAAGATAATCCAATTTTAAAAGTAGCCAAAGATATGACTACTAGGTGTGACTAACCAACAAACTTAGAAAAAAAATGCTTAACTTCACTAATAATCATACTGTTGTAGACAAAGTGTGCAAGCGAATAAACTTAATAAGGGGCACACGATTTATAAGATTATTTTATAATATTCACCCAAAAGGTCAAATACGGAAGAGTGCAATAGACCTGTCCATGCACTACAAACCCAGAGAAGCCAGCTGAGGGCCTGAATCCCACAGCAATGTCCCACATGAGTCCAGCTGAAGACATAGAGCCCATGGCAATATTCTCTAAAAGTCCAGTTGGAGGCCTAAAGCCCACAGCAATGTTTTATGGAAGTCTGTATCAAGAATCTGCACTGGGAAGGCCCAAAGGTCAGTGGTAGAAGCTAGAAAGTCTGTGCTAATGGGATGAAGGCTCTGTGCCAGCAGGCTGAGGGATCTGCACTGGAGCCAGGAAATAGCATTCAAGGTAAGGACCAGAGCTCTCCCAAAAAGAACCACGGCCATCCTCAGTGACAGGAGAACCTGAGCTCCTCCAACGATGAGAACAACCAAGTTCATATCAGGAAAGCCAGCGTGACAAACTTCTCCAGGAGAATCAACAGCACGCCATCTTCCTCTCCAGTTCTGCTTTTATGCTGTTGGCAACAATCTTCAGGTGGGCCTTCCACACCCAGAACCATGCTGATTCTGTTCAGCTGGGTGTTACAAGTTGCTTATTAGTTAATCCACCACATATATATATGTAATAAAATATATTGAGAAAGTATCTCTGCACCATGCACTTGAACCGCCAAAACTATGAATCAAATCAATCTCTTCTTCATAAGTAGCCTGTGTCAGGTATTATGATACAATGATAAAAAGTTAATACACACTGCTGTATATCTAATAAGTGAGTCAGTTACTGTGTACTGGCTGCTGGCAGAAGACTTGAGACTCTTGGTCCTTAAGCGGTAGATTGAGAACAGAAATAGCATCGGACAGAATAGCAGCAACACTCCTACTGCAGTTCTTTGATTTATGAGGTGAGGCAAAGAAAGAAGTTTTAGCCAATAATTCCAACTCTCTGGGAGGATAAGGCCAGAGAACTGTAAATTTGAGCCCACCCTAGGCAAACTAACAAGGCCCTATCTCAAAAATGAAAAAGGACTGGGGTTGTAGCTCAGTGTGAAGGCCCTGGGTTCAATCTCCAGGACCACACACACATACACACACACACATACACACACATGGAGGCTCAGTGGTACATTCTTACATGAAGAACAGTTAAAGAAACCCTAAGTTTTGGGAACCTGACTCTCTTATAATGGGCAGTAAATATATTTGCACTTGGCTCCAAAAGTCTATGTTATTTTTATCCTTACAGGCTATAGTCAAACCGTCCCTTTGTTCTGCAAGAAAACACTATAGCACTATTCTTGGATAAACACATTTGAAAAGATAGTTCAGCACAAAACAAACAGTGCCATTTGGAAGAAATATGGAAATGCTGAAGACTTGTAGGCATTGTCCTTCACCATAGGGCTTAGAGTGAAGTTTTTAGCTTGAGATTCTACATTAAGGATATAAAAGTAGCTATCTAAGTTTTCACCTAGCAAAGCTAAGAAAAGGAATGAACTGCTGAAAAAGTAGAGTGGGATAAAAAGGAGATGTGTGAAAAATCAATGGAATAGAAAATATGAAGAACAAAAAATCAATAAAACCTAAAACTGATGCTTTGAATTGGTGACTAAATTTGATAAACCCTTAGCTATATTAACCAAGAAAAAAAGTGGAAAAACACAAATTTACACTACCAGACCTGAAACAAATGGAAACACTATAGATCTATTAAAGTAACAATCTATTAAATTAACAATAAGGTAATACTGTAAACAATCCGTGCTAACAAATTAAACAACTTAGATAAAAATAACAAATTCCCTGGAAGACACAAATTATCCAAAAAATTCAAGAACATCTGTATAACCTTATAATCTATTAAATGATTTGGATTTGTAATTAATAATATATCTATAGAGAATGCTTATGCTAAGATGACTTTCCCGGTAAATTGTTATCAAATATTTAACTAACAAATTATGTCAATCTTGTTTAAATTTTATTGGAAAATAAAAGAGGACTGCATGCTTCTCAGATCATATCATCCTGATATCAAAATCAGACAAAAATAGTGCAGGAAAGTAAACTACGTTATGCTAAGTAAAAAAAGCCAGACAACATGACTATATGATGTATGATATAATGGAGGAGAAATTCTAGAAAAGTCAAAATCAGTGCATAATACCTAGAGTCAGAGCTGGGAGAGAACACTGATGTCAAAAATTTACAAGTAATTCTAGGGGGTGATGGAATTGTTCTGTATTTGGGTTGTGATGATATTCATAGAGGTGTACACTTTTGCCAAAATTCATCAGACTGTACCCTGGAAATGAGTACATTCTGTCTATAAAGTAAATTTTGCTTTGGCATAGTTTTTAGAAAAGATTTGGCAGCTGCAAATGTTAACATATTTATGAATAATCAAATGCTCACATACTATTTATTATAGTGTTGATTGATTCATCTGTTTAAGAGAGTTATTTGGTAATATCTGGTAATGTGAGAATGAACATGCCCTTTGGCTTAGTAATTTGTAGCTATGAACAAGGAGGCATATAAAAGAATATTCATCACATCATTGTTTGTAAAAGTAAGTTATGAAGTAACCTCAATGCCCATGAACCAAAGAGCTGAAAATTAATTATGGTACATTCACATAATTAAATAATATCCTATGGTTGAAAATCATTGTCTAGGGTTACATGTTCCAACAGTATATATTTTACAAGTGATATTAAATGGCAAAAGCTATTGGCTAATTATATGTGTGGGACAATACCATTAAGGTAGAGGTTGTAAACATACAAAGTAATGTAATTCATTTTTATTAATATGTCCTTATTTAGCACTTGTGTGAAAAAATGGAAATAATAATCCCAAATTTAAGACTATGGAAAGAAAAGGGGCAACAGGACAACAACTGCATCCTTTTTATTCTTTATGAATTAAAAAAGCTAATGCAATGATGAAAATATTGGAAAACAGTAAAATAAAATAATGCTGCATACACATTCATCACGTAACTTTTGGAATTTCCAAAATATAATAAAATGGATAATATTTACAAAGAATAATTAAGTAATGCTTGATTAAGAAAAGCAAAACTTAGCTAAGTTTGGAAAGCTGCTTTAACTACATTCATTCATTTTTTTCATGCCATTGACCCATAAAAATTTCATACATCTACCTACCAAAAATCAACTAAAATGAACACTGGGTTTAAAAAAAAGTAAAACGGTGTGTTTTCTGCCATTTAGGGTGTGTTTTCTACCATTTAGGGTCTCACAATGTAGTTGAGGAAGCATTCAAACCGTTGAGATAATATGGAAAGTGGTTTAACACAGCCAAGCTGTCATGCTGAGGGAAAGGAGTGGGACCATTTACACCGTGAGCATCTTCTGGGTGAGCAATCGTGAGCTGTTTGCGCCTTTCCAATAAAGACAACAGGACACTTAAGTACAGCAGTGCGAGACTTCATGACTTTTTCTTAACTGAACCTAAAATGAGAATGTGAGAAAATGGGGAAAATTGTTATACAGATTTAATGCAATCCCTCTGGAAAATGTTAGAAATAGATCCAGTAATGGACTGGAGAACTGCGACTTTGTCTCTTAGGCTGCTAGAAGCCATAGGAGGCGTTTAAAGCAAACTGTGGGGAGAGAATGACAGGACTTGTGCATTAGAAATACAACTGTGGCCATCTTCAATATGGAAAACAAGATGGGGCTGGGTAGAGAGGACAAGAACAGTGGCCATGAATACTACCGACCACTCAGGGATCAGTTGAAGTAATTCAGGGGCGAAGTTGTAGGGGACTGAACTGAGGTCTCCAAGATTTAGGTAGTGACAAACGTTCTCGTTTACGAATCAGAAGTTATGCTATTTATGCTTCCTAGAACTCAATGTTTAGCCTTGAGTCAGTTGCTTCATTGTTCTAGGTGATAGGCACAGCCTCTGTAAGATGGAAATCATTGTAAGAACCGTGAGCTTCTGCCATCTCAGAACCCTGTTGCCTGCTCTAAGTACCTGTTTCCTCACCTGAAGGATTCTACTTGATTTTCATACAGCTGACTCTGTTTCAAGGCTATGGAGACCATTCACTTCTTCATGGAGGAGGTCTTTGACCTCTCAATCAAAAGAATTTCCATTTATCATTCTTTTTATTGGGGTTGCATTAAATCTGTATAACAGTTTTGGGAGTATGGCCATTTTCACAGTGTTGGTTCTCCCTAACCAAGAGCAAAGCATATCTTTCCATTTTCTAACATCCTCTTCAATCTTCTGTTTTAGAGTACTATAGTTTTCAACATGTAGGTCTTTTACATTCTTTGTTAGGTTGATTCTTAAGTATTTCATTTTTGGGGATGCTATTGTGAGAGGTGTTATTTCCATATTCTCTCTCAGTGAGTTTGTTTTTTGTGTACAGGAATGCTATTGACTTTTGAGTGTTGACTTTTACCCAGCTACACTGCTGAATTTGTTCATTAACTCTAGTAGCCTTTTGATGGAGCTTTTAGGGTCTCCTATATAGAGTATCATCTCATCTGCAAATAGTGGTAATTGATAATTTAACTTCTTTCTTTTCTGTCCTTATTCATTTTATTTATCTCTTGTCTGATTGCTCTGGCTAATGTTTCCAGAACTATATTGAATAGGAGTATTGATAGTGGACATCCGTGTCTTGTTCCTGATTTTAGAGTGAAAGCTTTCAGTTTTGTCCATTTAGTATAACGTTGACTGTTGATTTGTCATAGATGGCTTTTATCAGATTGAGGTAGATACCATGTATTTCAAGTTTCTGTAAGGTTTTTATCATGAACAAGTGTTGGACTTTATTAAAAGCTTTTTCTGCATTTATTGAGATGATCATATGATTTTTGTCTTTGGCTCTGTTAATGTGGTGCATTACATTTACTGATTTGCATATGTTAAACTATCCCTACATTCCTGGGATAAATCCCACTTGGTCATGATTATTTGCTGCATTCTATTTGCCAGTATTTTATTGAGAACCTTTGCATTGATGTTCATTAGGCAAATTGGCCTATAGTTCTCCTTTTTGGTTGGGTCTTTCTCTGGTTTTGGTATCAGAGTAATACTTGCCTGCAGGAATGAGTTAGGGAGACTTGCTTCCCTTTCAATTTCATTGAAGAATTTGATGAGTATTGGCATTAAATCTTTTCTAAATTTCTTGTATAATTCAGCTGTGAATTCATCAGGACCTGGGCTTTTCTTTGTTGGTAAGTTTTTAGTCACGTTTTCAATTTCAGTAGCTGATACTGCGTGATTCAAAATTGTTATATCTTCTTGACTCAGCTTTGGTAGTTCATACATTTCTAGGAATTTGTCCATTTCCTCTGTGTTTTTCACCCTATGTGAGTAAAGATTTTCAAAGTAGGTATTCATGATCTTCTGAATTTCCATGGGATCTGTAGTAATTTCTCCCTTTTCATTCCTTATTGCATGAATTTGAGTATTTTTTTTGTTTTTAATACATCAGTTTTTTAGAAACTTTTCTCTGTAGTACTGACTAACATCCTAAATTTACTTATCTATTCATTGTCTTTTCATTTGTGCATTCCCTCCTAACCTCCAGAATAAAGGGTCTGTGGGAAAAGATACTTGACCTGTATTATGACCCACAGTACCTCCAGCATCAGCATCATGCATATAAGTGTATATAATACTTGCTGACTGTTGAACATAGTAAAACCTATTTCTTTTCATGAAGGTCATGAGAGTTACCTAAGATCATACAACTAATTAACTAGTGAAGAAAAATGACGATCTTATCTTCTGATTTCCTAGATCGCCAATGTTTCTGTGCTTGATACCTGATTTCTTACTTCCTACGACCACTGGGAGGGTCAGATGAGATGATAAAGTGAAGAGTTGTAAGTTTTTTGGAAAGTACAAGATTTTTGCTTTAAATGTTGCATAAAGAGGAGCAATGCTTCCAGAGGCTAAGACTCATTCCTGGGCCATGTCTGACGTGAGAAAACATCACTCTGCCTCAACTCTGGCATGTTCAGGTGAGCATTTGGTGCTTTGAGAGTGACAGCATGCAGGGATTTGTGACACAGGGAGTGGATGGGCTCTGAAGACTGACAACGTTCTGAAGTGGGAAGGATTCTCACATCTAATGTATTATTTTTCTCTTTTGGCTCTCTGAGTACATTTCCCTTGGTTTCTCCCATTTAAAAGGCTCAAGGGAGAGAAAAACTCTGTTTGGAACTTACACAGATGGAAGACAACTAGGAGATAATGGACAATAAAGAATATAAATTTGACAGTACATTCATGTGACCACCTATAATTCACTCATCCAGTATTTATAGATAATGAATGAATTAATGCATTAATACATATTGCCAGGCACTGTGGTAAGGCCAGGTATGAGATGCTATGCTGCACCTGGTGGAAAAGAAAGACAGAAAGGAATTTTATTTTAGGGAACTTGAAGGGGACTGAGAGGACAGATATGAAACAAACAGAGGCATGACATGTCTCTATTTTGCAAAATTGACCCTAAGAAAATGCCCCCTAGTAAAAGGGTCCTCTGTTAAAGGGAATATTAAAAAGTCTTTTCTTTGTCATCTTTCTATTATGGAAAATAGAAATATACTGTAAAGCAATTCAATTTTAATACAAAAGATCAAGTTTTGAAGAAAATTCGAAATTTGAAATGGATTTAGCTTCACGCATACTTTTAAAAAATGATTAGCATATTGCAGTAGTACTTCAGTTCATAAACATAACTTTCCATAATTCTGGTTACAAACCAAATTGGGTGAGACCTGAAATCAGATTCAGGGTGGTTAGGTTCAATGTTGACTTCATGGGGAAATTTGATGCAGTTCTCTTCCAATTCAGTTTGCAACCAGAATTGTAGAAAGCATTAAGCCCATGAACCAAGGTACCACTGTATTTCTGCTGATGTCCTAACCCTGCCCCTTCCTCTCTTTTGTGTCCCAGCCATGCGATAGGCACATTTTCCACTGCCAGCACCATAATGTATTGCCTTGGCACAGGCCTAAAAGCAATGTGACCAATCAATTACGAGCTGAAACTCCCCAAACTATGAGCCAAATCAACCTTTCTGCTTCATAATTGCCTCCGGTATTCATTAGAGTAGCGTGAAATGGACTAAGTCAGAAAATGCTGGCTTTTCCTCCCAGCTAATCAAGGGAAAGTGAGGCATCTCTTCAATGGGTCCCATGTGAATACAGGCCTGATGCACATCTCATAGGGACAGGTAGAGAAAGTGAAAGGAAACTTACAGTTCGTGAAGACATGTTCCTCTCTAGGAGCCCAGGAACAAAGGACTGTCTCTTTTCTGACCAGATAGGACAGCTTCTGAACAGCTGTAGACTTATCACAGCGGCAGAGGGGCTGTCACCAAGGTTACTTTGTTGACAGCAATGTGGATGACGCTGCACTGTCTTCTGTAATGTAGTCACAGAGTTTAGGCAGTGCTACTTAAGTGTGGGAAGCCAGGGCTACAGTTGTCATGACTAGTAAAGTTACAGTGTCAACCAACGCAGCTTGAGCCATAGATGACTGTGGAGATGATCAAAACAACACCGTAGAACTACAGGCATAGTGGATGGATGGTCCAAGATCGTGCTGCTTAATATATACAACCCAAAGGTAACAAGAATGAAGGGGAGGGTGACTTAAGGGGTTTATCCCAATCCTCTGCCTATTTGCCATTTCTGGTTCAGTCCCCAAAAGAGGGGACCTCTTACTCCCCAAGTATATACTGCACTCATTTCCATAGGCCTTTTACAAAGGGAATATTGGCCATTTATTCAGTTGACTGGAGAAAGTGGGAATTTCAAGAGATTTGGAGAATTATAGCAGATTCTTTATGAAACTTAGGTCATATGTGAGTCCTAGTAAATGGAGTCTCGGCCAAATATTATCTAATGATCAGTTCTAACTTGTTGTGGGTTCCTCAGTTCCTGAATATATAAATATGGAATTGACATGCTTGGCACTTGGAGTGACTCTCACATAGGTCTGTGAGATAAAAGTTATTATAATGGAGAAAACAAAGAGAAGCTCTTGGGCATTGTCCCTTCTCTCTGACTAAGATAATACATCAAAAACAATGTCACATCCCCATAGGAGAGCAGAAATTTGGCTATTACCCTAAAAAGTCCAAGGATGTAGGGGAAACAGGCCACGTTATATTGGTTCACCAGCCTGGCCCTTCCTAAACTGATGGATGCCGGTGAATGACTCCAGACTACTGTAAGGTAATCAAGAAGAAGCCCTAGGGTGATTCTGGGTTCAGTGTGGTATCTTTGATAGTGATGATCAATAGGACCTCAGGAAACTTGACTTGGCAAATGTGTCCTTTCTATTTCAATCAGAAAAGATGACTTTGAATAGTTAACATGCAAGTAGAAAAGACAAAAGATTCATGGGTGTCTTAGTTACTTTTCTTTTTTTGCTGGGACAAAATATCCCATGCCCAAATTAAAGGAGGAAAGGTTTATTTGGTTCACAGTTTGTAGAGGTTTCAGTCCATAATTAGCTGGATCCAAGGCAGGGTGGCACATGGCAGAGGGGTAACAGTTCATGGCAGAAGACAGTAGAAAAGGGAGACAATCTATCCCCTTTATCTTATCCACACTGCTGGGATCAGGGCGGTGCCAGTCCAGCCAGTGGACTGAAACTGCAATCTCCCACCCTTAACCCTACGACCCTTAAATGCAGTGTTGAACCATGAATCAACCACAGACTCTAGATTTGAATACTTCCGTGAAATCCCTGTCTAAAAGTGCCCTAGGCTTTGGGGGACCTCTGCACACAAACTGTAACAATGGGCAGCGTTGCCCCAAATCCATGTTAATTTGAACATCATCTAGTATAGTTAAAACAAATTGCTGCTTTTTGCATCTGCTGTGATAAAGAAGGAAGTGAAATACTTGGTATGATTCTTTGAGTTCTAGAGGCACAGC
>RJWM01030073.1:0-23883 GCA_004363535.1 Dasyprocta punctata
ACCTCCTGCAGCCCCTCCTCCTGCACCAACAAGTGGACAATTCGCTGGCCTAGGAAGCCTCCTGCTCCTGTCACCAAGCAGCTCCAGCCTGTCATGGCCAGTGTAGCAAGCAGGGCCCACTGAGGAGCAGATGCAATGATAGGTGTCTCTGGAGAGGGCTAAAGAACAAAATCCAATAGGTACATGGCACACAGATTGCTTGTAATGTCAGAGAGAGGAATTTACTCAGTTTGTCCTCTACTCTTGGACATTGCTATGATTGCCTCCACCTTCCATGCTCATACAGTCATAGTTGGGGTTTTTGCAGAAGTGGCTGTTTATAGAATGTCTGATACTGTTAGTGATTCATGGTAAAATGGTAGAATCAAGGTCACTAGGATTAAGGGTATAAGAGCTACTGACTCTGAGTAGTCTACATAATATATAAGAGAAGGAGGTGGGGTTGTCCCTTACTTGCTTTTGCCTGCCTGCTTTCTGTGGACTGTTTCTCCTCCGTGGTGCCTCTCTGCCATGGCACTTTGCCTTGGTGGCACCCAACTAGGAGCTGAAATCTCTAGGAACTGTGAGCTAAATAAATCTTTTTTCATTTACCTTTTTATGTTGGCTATTTGTCTCAGTAGTGAGGTACATGAATGAGGTACACATGGATTTCTTCTGTGACTGCAATATTTGCAGTGTCAATGTCTGACACAATCATGTTCCACATTTTGAGGGCTAAGCACCTGAAACCTCCAGTCGCTTTAGATACCCATTTCAAATCCCAAGTTTCTTTAGTTGTTCTTCAACTTTAATTTAATTAAATTGAAGGGGTCATAGAATGCAGAGAAATATTTACTTACCTAGTGTGTTCGTTTATTTTAAAAGCGGTTATAAAGGATACAAGTAGAAAGTTGCCAAATGTAGAGGAATTTTCAGGGATCTTCAGTGCTCTTGCTGTCCACAGAATGCACCAGGAATTTCCAGGCCTTGGTCTCTGCAAGCATTGGTCACTCAGCCCTGTGTGTGGGTTTTTATGGAGATCACCATACACACGTGATTAAGGGATGAACAAGTATGTCAACATATGATTGGATATAAGTTTGACCAAGTGATAACAGACTGGTAGGTATCCAGTTAGACCTTTGAATTTAGATTTCTCTGCATTCCTTTCTGGAGGATATGGAGCAAAACCACACTGGAATGAAAATTTATGGAATGTTGGTCATATCAAAAGCCAAACCCTTGTCTTCAAGCAAAGATCCTTAACATCCAAAAGAATTTAGCACATTACTCAAATGTCTTTCAATTATTAATAATATGGTCAGTACATCATATTATTTGAAGTTTTTTCCACAGTGAAAGTTCAATTTTTAGAATTAAATTCAAGAACAAAATGATCTGTAGTTTCTCCTGCTCAGACAAACTGACTATTTAAGGTAGGAGACAATATTGTCTCTTGTTTGAGTTATGTCAGAAGTATAAACATAGTGCTAGTTATTTTTATTTTAAAAACAAAACAAAAAGAATAGGAACAATACAGAATTTCAAAAAAAGTAGGAAATTGACAGTAGTTACTATATTGCACATTGTCATTTTAGAAGTAGTTGTCAGATTGCAAGATTTAGGTATAAAAAATGATCAAACAATCATAATGGAAGCGCAAACTGTTCTTTTTGATGAACTTTCAAAGATTAGTAGTATAGTTGTCTATCTTGTATATATATATACATACACACATATATGTATACCTATATTCATACAAATATTATATGCACATAGGTATACATATGATGATATGTATAATGAACTTCCCTTCTTCTTTTTCTCCTTTCTGCTATTCCAGTCGTTGTTTCCTTTTGAGCACTTTCTTTTCCGTTCATTTTCATAATATCTATTATCCATTTTGTATCTTATTACTCTTTCATTTTTTCATTTTTTTTGCACTAGAGAGACAATGTGATATTTACACATGCAAATTTGATTTATTTCACTTATGAGTATGGTCTCAAATTGCATCCACTTATCAATAAAAGTGTGAAGTTTATCATTCTTTATATGTGAATAATACTCATATATAATAATGAATAATTATATGAGAATACCACATCTTTTTTATCCATTCTGCAGTTGGTGGGCATTTGGGTTCTTTCCAAGATATAGCTATTACACACTATGCTGCTATAAACATGAATGAACATATATCACTGTGGCATGAAGTTTTCAGTTTTTCTGGGAAAATACACTGAAGGGGAATAGCTGGATGAAATAGGACTTCTAATCCTAGTTTTCTGGGGAATCTGTGGGCTGATTTCCACAGTGGTCTCACCAGTCTGCACTCCCACCAACAGTGGAGAAGGGTTCCTTTTTCACCACAGCCCCACCAACATTTATGTTGGTTGATTTCTTTATGGCAGCCATTCTTTCTGGAGTAAGATGAAATCTCGATGTTGTTTTAATTTGTGTTTCTCAAATGACCAGTGATGTTGAACATTTCTTCATGTATTTATTTGCTATTTGTGTTTCTTCATCTGAGAAGTGTGTTTTCATCCAGACATTTCAGTGACTATGGTCAGATAATATGCATGGGATAGTTTCAATCAATTTGCATTTACTTAAGCATGTTCTATGGGCTAGTATATGGTCTATTTTAGAGAATGTCCTGTGTGTAGCTGAGAAGAATGCTTATTCTGATGTTGCTGGGTGGAAAACTCTGTAAACATCTAGTAAGTCTATTTGTTAACAGGTTTGATTCAGTTCTGTTTTTTCTTTGCTGATTTTTGTCTAGTTGATCTACCTCTTTATTATAATGGAGCATTAATGCCCTCTATTATAATTGTGTTATTGCATATTTGATTTTTCATATCTATTAATATTTATCTTATATAGTTGGTTGCTTCTGTATTTGGTGCATATATATTTTTGTTATCTCGTCCTGTTGAATTTTTCCTCTGACAATGCGTAATGACTTTCCTTATCCCTCAGTCTGAATTTCACATTTTCTGTAAATAGAATAACTACCCTTGCTTTTTTCTGGGTTCCTGTCACATGGAATATTGCTTTCCACCCTTTGACTTTCAGTCTATATGTTTCTTTTTGAGTTAGATGTGCAGCATGTTGTTGGATCCTGTTTCTTGATCCATTTTGTCAGTCTATTTCTTTTATTTGCTGAATTGAGGCCATTTACACTGATGGTTTGAACTGATATGTATTGGCTTAACTTTGTTACATTATTTTCCTGTTGTTGGTTTACTGCATTCTCCCCTTGTTTAATTGCTTGCCCTGCCTGGTGGTTTCTTTCTGTTGTTGCTCTGGGAATTGTGGTCATTTTTATCTCTGTCAAGAATATCTTTCATTTATTTTGTAGGGTTGGTTTGGTCATCATGAATTTCTTCATTTGCTCTTTGTCATGGAACTATTTTATTTCTCCATTAATTTTGAAAGAAAGTTTTGCAGGGTACATCAATCTGGGTTGTTGTTTTCTTTCAGGGCTTGAAATACTTCACTCCAAGCTCATTTTGACTTGAGGGTTTGTGTTTAGAAGTTGACTGTAATTCTAATGGGTTTTCCTTGATACATGAACTGTTTCTTTTCTCTAACAGCTTTTAGTACTCTGTTTTTATGGTATATTTCTGGGATCTTGATTACTATATGTCTGGGTGTAGATTTATTTTTTATGATTGTTCATAGTTTTATATGCCTCACGTATCTGTATATCAAATTCTTTTCCTATGCTGGGAAAATTTTATGTTATTATTTCTGCAATTTTTTTGGTGTGACTTGCATTGACTCCTGCATTTTCATTGACACCTATCAGTCTTATATTGTTTTTCTTTGAATTGTACTGGGATGTTGAATTGTTGTGTCATGGTGCCCTGTTAGTTTTAAGAGTTCTTACATTTCACAATTGCTGGATGTGATCCTGTCTTTAAGGTCTGAAAGTCTATCTGCAGTTTTGTTCAAGCAGTTTTTCCAGCTTTCAATGGGCTTTTTAAACTTCCTGATCATCTTTTTGAATTTGTTTCATGAATTCTATTTCTTTCCTATACTGTTCATTGAATGCTTCCATCATTTTCCAGTACTCCTGTACTTTTTTTTAGCTATGTCTTTTCTAGCTATGCTGAACAACTCTTTCTTTAAGGTTTTCATTTCTTTCTTTATCTGAGAGATTATTTCTAATCTAATTTCCTCTGTAGCCTCATGGATTTGTTTCTTTATTTCACTTGATATCTTTTCAGAAATTTCAGGTTTGTGACTTCCAATGTTCTGTATATTGATGTCTTCTGTACTTGTTTTGGATGGCCTGGGCATTTGAGATTGCATTTTGCATTTTCATTTCGTCATTTTCACCTCTTGGGTTAATATTTTGATCTTTTCAATCCCACTAGTTTTGACTGTCTGTCATGTGTGTCTTAGGGCTGTACAGTGGGGCTGATATTTACCCAGCTGCTGGGTTCTGCAGTGTAAGGGAGGGGTCAGTCCCCTGAATTCCTCCTGTGGGGCCAGTTTTGTGAGTCCTATTTTTCCTAGGCTAACTAGCCTAGGAGTATTGATGTGAACCAACCCTTAGCTTGTATTGTTACTGTGGCTTCAGATGGTTCCAGACCACCAGACACACCTGTCTACAGTTTGTATCCCAGCTGGGACCCTACTGCATCACTGGGGGTCTTGCAAGCCCAGCCAGGTTTCTCTGTGTGTGGGGAGGCCTTGCCAGAACTCTTGACAGCTCACCCTGGGTTCTCTGTGTGGAAGAAGGGCTCATCCATGCACTCACTGACTCACCAAGGTCCTCTAGGTGAGGGGTGGGTTCACTGTGGCTCCTGCTGACCCAGTGAGGCCCTCTGCCAGAGGGGAGCTCACCACACTCTAACTGGCCTGCTGGGGTCCTCTGGGTTGTGGGAGGTGTCCTTGATGGTCCATGGGATGGTAAGGTTGTTTGGGTGTTGCAGGGAGGCAGTCAAACCTTCTCTCAGCTGTTGAGGTACTGTGAGTGTGGGGAAGGGTCAGCCAATGCTTCCCTCAGCTGCTGAGGTCTTTGGGGGTATGGGAGGGGTGACCAAGCCTCCCCTGGGCTGCTGAGGTCTTTCTGGTGCAGGAAAGGAGTGGCAAAGCAATGCTAGCCCTTCACAATTTTGTCATACAACTTCTAACTTTTGTAATACAATATCCTAACTTTTCACCTTTGAAACTGCATTATCTTTGGACATGGTGCTTGATTACCACATCTGAAGACAACCTAATCAGTTAGCAGGTGAAATTTAAAATAATTTTCAGTCCCCCCCCCAGTGACCCCAAGAAGCTGGGGAGCTTTATTTTGCACCACGTGGTATGAGTTTAAGGCCTGAACAGCAAACTACACCTAGCTATGCAGCCTTGGTGCGCTATTCAGAACCTGGTAGGACTCCACCCCAGCAACCCCAAGCTGCTGGGGAGCCTTGCTGTGCTGTTTGGGTACTGGTAGGGCTCCACCCAGAGACCCCAAGCAGCCATGGAGCTTCTATGCACCACTTGTGTCCTGGTAAGGTCCTACTCAGCAACATCAAGCAGCCTGGGAGCATGAATGTGCCATGTGGTGTGAGTTGAAAGTCTGCACAGAATACTCCACCTATTGTTGCAGCTTTGTGGCCACTTAAGACCTGGAAGGACTCTGCCCAGCAAATCCAATCAGCCAGGGAGCCTCAATACACCATGTGGGGCATGCTCAAGATCTGCCTGGTATACTGCACCCATTCAGGCAGCCTCTGAGTGTCACTTGGGACCTGGCAAGGCCTGCCTAATGACCCCTACTCAGCTAGTGAAATCCCCTCCAGTATGAACAGCTGTCCTCAACCCAGGAAACACCTGAGACTTTACATTTGGCTGCCCCAGGGGAATACAGGAAAATGACAAAATAAAAGAGCAAAATGCAATCTCAAATATCCAGCCCTTCCCAAACAAGCCTAGGAGACATGGACATAGAAGAAAGTGTAACTTACACACCTGAAACTTCTTAAGTGATAACAACTGAAGTAAAGAAACAACTCCACGAAGGTGTAAAGGAGATCAGAAGTAATCTCCCAGGTAAAATGAGAAATGATAAACATAATGAAAGAAATGCTGAACACATCTAAAGAAGATATAGTTTAAAAAAAGAGGAGCACTGCAAAATGATGGAAATCTTGAATGAACAATATAAGAAAGAATTAAGGTGCATGAAACAGATTCAAAGAGATATCCAGCAAATCAAAATTCCATAAAAAGCTGGTAGAACCACTTGAATGAATGTGAAGATGGATTTTCAGACCTCGAGGACAAGATTTCAGCTAATGAACAGGAAAGA
The DNA here is from genome assembly GCA_004363535.1 of Dasyprocta punctata. Taxonomy (NCBI): domain Eukaryota; kingdom Metazoa; phylum Chordata; class Mammalia; order Rodentia; family Dasyproctidae; genus Dasyprocta; species Dasyprocta punctata. Next base: position 6,296 of record RJWM01030073.1, read on the forward strand.
TCTTTTAAAAATAACAAGGAATCAGGAAATAATTCAACAGTTGCAAGACGATGCAAAGAAAAACAATATAAGACTGGTAAGAGTTAATGACAAAGAAGGTCACAACACAAATGCTATAAAAAGACTGTTTACAGAAGAAATAGCAGAAAATTTTCCAAACATGGGAAAAGAAATGGACATACAGATAAATGAAACATATAGAACTCCAATTAGCCATAAGCAAAATCTACACTCAGACATACAATAATCAACATCCCAGAAATTCAACATAAGAACAGAATATTTAAAGCTGTTAGATAAAGGAAAGCCCATCAGAATCACAGCAGACTTCTCTACACAATCAAGTGAAGAAAAGCATGGAGTGAAGTGTTTCAAATCCTAAAGGAAAACGATTTCCAAGCTAGACTGATGCATCCTGCAAAGCTATCCTTCAAAACTGCTGGAGAAGTATGATACTTCTATGACAAAGAACAGTTGAAGAACTTCATGACCACCAAACCAACCCTACAAAGAATACTGAAAGATACTCTAGACTGACATAAAAGTAACTGTGACATCAAGAACACCAACAGAAAAAAAACCACTAAGCAGGGCAAACAATCAGAGGGAAAAAGTAAAGAATCAACAGCAGAAAGATAACATGACAAAAATAAGCCAATATATATCACTTATAACCATTAATGTAAAAGGCCTCAATTCACCGATTCAAAGAAACACACTGACAGAATGGATCAAGAAACAACATCTAATCATATGCTATATACAAGAAACCTATCTAATCCAAAAGGAAATTCATAGATTGAAAGTCAAAGGATGGAAAACAACACTTCATGCAACAAGAACCACCCCACTCCCCTCAAAAGAAGCGGGAGTAGCTATTCTGTTTGTAGACAATGTGAACTTCACACCAAGAATAATCAAAAGAGATAAAGAAGGTCACTTCATACTAGTTAGGGGAAACTTCAAGAGGAAGAGATAACAATCTTAAATATGTATGCACCAAATATGGGAGCACCCAGCTATATAAAACAAATATTAATAGAAATGAAAAGTCAAATAAACAATAACACAGTTACAATGGGAGACCTTAACACCCCATTGACACAAAGAGACAGATCAACTAGACAAAAAATCAGCAAGGAAATGACAACTGAATCAAACTTATAAACAAATGGACTTAGTAGACGTGTACAGAGTGTCCCATCCAACATCAGAAAATACATTCTTTTCAGCTGCACATGGAACATTCTCTAAAATAGACAATATACCAGCCCATAGAACATGCTTAAGTAAATGCAAAAGAATTGAAATGATCCCATGCGTATTAACTGATCATGGTGCCATGAAACTGGAAATTAATGACAAAAGAAACCCCATGAGCACATGGCAATTAAATAATACACTCCTGAACAATCAGTGGGTCACAGAGGAAATTAAAGAAGAAATTACATAATATCTACAAGCAAACAAAAATGTAAATACAACTTACTGGATCTTGTGGAATGCAATGAAATCAGTCCTCAGAGGGAAATTTATTGCAGTGAATTCCCACATCAGGAAAACAGAATGAACACAAATAAATAACCTGATGCTACACCTCAAACATTTAGAAAAAGAAGGGTAATTCAATCCCAAAGTTAAAAGAAGGGAGGAAATTATAAAGATCAGAGCAGAAATTAACACAAAAGAGACTAAGAAAACAATAGAAATAATTAACAAATCAAAGAATTGGTTCTTTGAAATAAATAAAACTGATAAGCCCCTAGTTAACCTTATTAAAAGAAGGAAAGAAAAAACTCAAATTCATGCAATAAGGAATGAAAATGGTGAAATCAATACAGACCCTGTGAAAATACAGAAGATCATCAATACCTACTTTGAAAACCTTTACTCTCATAGGTTCAACAGCACAGAAGAAATGGACAGATTCCTAGAAACATATGAATTACCAGTGCTGTATTGAGAAGATAAAAAACTACTGAATAACCCAATTTCAGTCAATGAAATTGAAAATGTAATTAGAACTTTACCAACAAAGAAAAGCCCAAGTCCTGATGGATTCACAGCTGAATTCTACAAAAAATTCAAGAAAGACTTAACTCCAACACTCCTCAAACTCTTCAATGAAATTGAAAGGGAGGCAATTCTCCCTAACTCATTCCTGGATTCAAGTATTATCCTAATACCAAACCAGAGAAAGACCCAACCAAAAAAGAGAATTACAGGCCAAGCTCCCTAATGAACATTGATGTAAAAATCATCAATAAAATACTGGCAAACAGAATGCAGCAAGTCATCAAGAAGATTATACACCATGACCAAGTGGGTTTCATTCCAGGAATGCAGGGATGGTTCAACATATGCAAATCTATAAATGTAATACAGCATATCAATAGAGCCAAAGGTAAAAATCACATGATCATCTCAGTAGATGCAGGAAAATCTCTTGATAAAGTCCAACACTCATTCATGATAAGAATGCTATGGAAAATCAGAACAGATGATCTTCACCTCAATCTGATAAAAGCCATCTATGACAAACTAACAGCCAACATCATATTAAACGAACAAATACTGAAAACTTTCACTCTAAAATCAGGAACAAGACAAGGCTGTCCACTCTCACCACTCGTATTCAATATAATGCTGGAAACATTAGCCAGGGCCATCAGACAAGAGTGAGAAATAAAAGGAAGAAGGGTAGGAAAGGAAGAAGTTAAATTATCATTATTTGCAGATGACATGATATGGTACATAGAAGACCACCAAAACCCTGTTGAAAGGCTTCTAAATGTAATAACCAAATTTAGTAATGTAGCTGAATACAAAGTCAATACTCAAAATTCCATAGCATTCCTGTACACAAACAACAAACTCACTGAGAGAGAAATAAGGGAAACCACACCTTTCACAATAGCATCCCCAAAACTGAAATAATTAGGAATCAATCTAACAAAGGACATAAAAGATCTGTACAGTGAAAATTATAGTGTTCTGAAAAAAGAAATTGAAGAGGATCTCAGAAAATGGAAAGGCACTCATTGTTCATGGATAGGAAGAACAAACATTGTGAAAATGGCCATTCTCCCAAAATTGTTATACAGATTTAATACAATTCCAATCAAAATACCATCAGCATATTTCACAGGTCTAGAGAACTCATTCCTAAATATAATCTGGAACCAGAAGAGACCTAGAATAAGCAAAGGCAATTCTGGGCAACAAAAACAAGGCAAGAGACATCCCATTCCCTGACTTGAAATTGTACTACAAATCTACTTTGATAAAATCTGTATGGTACTGGAATAAAAACAGACATGAATATCAATGGAATAGATTAAAAAATACAATCACAACTACAAACACTCAGTCACCTTATCTTTGAAAAAGGGGTCAAACATGTCTACTGGAAGAAAAATAGCCTCTTTAATAATAAATGCTGCAAAAACTGGCTTTCCATATGCCAAAGACTTAAACTAGACCCATGTCTATCACCATGCACTAAACTAATGTCAAAATGGAAAAAAAGATCTAAATATTAAAACCAAAACTCTAAATCTTCTGGAAGACAAAGTAGGTAGAAGTGTTGAGGACATAGGGCTAGGCAGAGAATTCATGAACAAAAATCAAATTGCATGGGAAATACTTCCCAGAATCAACAACTGGGATCTTGTCTTACTAAAAAGTTTTTGCATGTCAAAAGAAATCTCCAAAAGAGTGAAAAGAAAACCCACAAATTGGGAAAAAAAATCTTAGTCCACTGTCCCTCAGATAAAGGACTTAAATCTAGAACATATAAAAAATTAAAAAAAAATCAGACCCCAAGATTCAAAGACCTAATTCAAAACAGGCATCTGAGATGAAAACACACTTCTCAGCTGAAGAAATAAAAATGGCAAATAAATATATCATAAAATGTTTAGCATCATTGGTCATTAGAGAAATGCAAATTAAAACAACACTGAGATTGATTCCATCTCAGTCCAGAAAGAATGGCCAGGATCAAGAAAACTACCAATAACAAATGCTGGAGAGGATTTGGAGCAAAAGGAACTCTTCTGTACTGTTGGTGGAGTGTAGACTGGTGCAACCACTGTGGAAATTGGTCTTCATGTTCCTCAAAAAGCTGGGATTGGGGGTCGCATTTGACCCAGCTATTTCACTTCTGGGCATATTCCCAGTAAAACTGAAAATATCATACCACAGTGATATATGTGCACCCATGTTTATAGCAGCACAATTTGTAATAGCCAAATCTTTAAAACAACCCAAATTCCCATCAACTGAGGAATGGATAAAAAAGATGTAGTATTTTTATACAATGGAGTACCACTCAGGTATAAAGAAGGATCACATTGAGGCTTTTACAGATAAATGAATGTGACTGGCGACTATACTCATAGGTGAAATAAACCAAACTCATACATGTAAATACCATATTGTCTTCCTAGTGTAAGAAACTGAAAGAACAAATAAGATCCAAAATCTTCAATAAATATTGTGAAAGTGTATGAAATTGCTCAAAGGGGAAAATAACTCAGATAGAGAAAAGGAGAAAAGAAGGAAGAAAAAAGAAAAAATATATAAATTTGTATATATACACTTAAGATAGCTGAGACGATTGTACTACTCATCTATTGATTCTTGGAACAATACAGTTAACACTCATACTATTAGACCTTTTTTGCATTCCATATTTGATAATCTGAGTAACTATTTTGAAGGTAACTACGCAAAACAACAACCTTTGTTAAGTTCCTACCACCTTGTTTTGAAAGCCTGTATTATTATTATTTTGGGTTTTTTGTTATTGTTGTTTATTTGTCTCTTTTGTTTCTTCTTTTTCTTGCATTTTTTGTTATGTTTTGTTTTTCCCTCTTTAAAATAAAATTAGAAAAAAGAATTTTCAGTGATGTAAACATGTTCGCACCACTATATCATCACCCATCTCTACTATCCTTTCTTTCAGATTGACCAGCTAAGCAACACAGCACTGTTGAAACATTCCACCAGACCCCCTTATTCTGAGTGTGAACACAAACTCTTCAAAGGAGTGTGCATCTCTCTGTTCACTGTTGAACATTATGGGTTGTGGTGGATTGATAACTGGCGGTTATCTTGTAATACCAGCTGAACTGAATCAGTGTGGTGCTGTGTATAGATGTCTCACCTTAGGATTGTTGCCAGCATAAAAAGGAGACTTGGTGAAGAAAAGCGGTGCTGTTGTTTGGAGATGTTGGTTCTTTTAGAGCTGTTGGTTCTCTTGGAGGAGCTTGTCATGCTGGCTTCCCTTATATAAACTTGGCTGTTGTCATCAGAGGAACTTGGACCTTGTTGCTGAGAATGACTGTGGTTCACTTTGGAGGAGCTCTGGTCCTTACTTTGAGCATCACTTCCTTGCTCCAGAGGGGAAGATGTGTGCTATTAAGTCTCCAGGAGAAGCTTATCATACTGAACTCGGCTGTTCTCATCATTGGTGGAGTTTGGGACCTCGTTATTGCTGAGGATGGCTGTGGTACTTTTTAGGGGAGACCTTGTCCTTATTTTGAGCATCGCTTCTTAGTTCAAGTGCAGAATCCTCAACCTACTGGCACAGATCCTTCACCCCACTGGCAAAGACTTTCTAACTCCCACTGACCTTTGGGTCTTCCCAGTGCAGATCCATGAAATGGATTTGCATCAGTCACTGTTGTGGGCTGTAGGCCTCCAGTTTGACTTGTAGGAGGCATTGTCATGGGCTCTAGGTTTTCAGCTAAACTCATGCAGGATATTGCCATGGGATCCAGGCCCTCGACTGGATTCTCTAGGTCTTTATAGTGTGGTTAGATTTACTACACTCTTTGTATTTGACTCCTTGGGTGACCATTATAAATAATAGTATAAAATATGTGCTGTATTGTCTCGTTCTCCTTGCAAACCCCCGACTACAACAAAATAATGGTTTTGCAGGATATTACTTGGTCCAGAGAAATGACAATTGCTTGTTTGAATTCTTATATTAGCTACTTTTTCCCTTTCTGTGTGTTTTCCTCTTGTGCCAGGCAGGCACAGTTCAGTGTAGAGTCAGTGTCTACTCCTGTCAAGACCTATTTCTCGCAGTAGGACAACTGGCAGTTTCATGTTCAGAAAAGTTCAGGACCTTCTTACCAGGAAATCTGCCATCCAGCCACCTGCCCTTCTCAGCAAGAAATTTGCCATCTAGCCACCCTGTTACATTTGTTAATAGCATTATATACTAGAAAGGGTGGAAGAAGACTATGTCCTGATTCAGCACCATCTTGTTATTGCTGCAGTACCCTCATTTCAACTCTTTTTGTGGGCCAAGTTGAGCGTAAAAGAATACGTAAAGTGAGCAGATGAGGACATCACATTTTCAATACCAGTAACTTTTGAAATCTGGATTTTTTTCATGGGCATCTTGTCTTTCTTGAAAGCACTTCTGAATTGTCCACTGGATTGGAACCCACATGGATGACTCTTAAATAGAATCAGGTCATTGGTCACTACCCATGTGTCAGTAAGACCTCAGAAATATGCTTTTATCATTGTTGAAGTTTCAATCTTGCAATTCAGCCCAAGCTCATCTTACTATCTTTTGTCAGATTACCATCTGTTCAGATAACATGTCCCTTTACCCTAGAACTGCCAGCTATATCCCACATCCAGCACAGCTCTAGAAAACTCCCAGTTGGAGGACTATGAAGAGATGAAGGTAAGTGTGAAAATGCAGAAAGCTGAGGTCAGGTGGAGCCTCTCTCTTGGTGGAGAAAAGAAGGTGCCCAAGGATTGCAGTGCATTTATTTATGCATCTGGCTGGTTGATGTCATGTGAAACTCCTCTGCCTAACGACTTATTTACCTAGATTGCCTCTGGTACCTTATGTCCTTGGGGCTGGAAAAACTTTTACGGATGGCAGAACTCAGGTGCTCCTTGTTCTTAGGACAGGTCTTGCTCTATCTCCACATGTGGCCTATCTTCAGTTTCAGCTATTTCCAACAACACAAGACAAGCAGCTCTTGTGGATCAGATAAAATTGTTATATGTTCCAGATATGTGCAGAACTCAGAAACATTTTTCTATAGTTCTAGTTCTAGGGGAAAAGAGGCTCCCTGCTCATGAAAATATCTTCCCTGTATTTTCCTGGCAAATATCTTGGGCAAAAGTCAGGCAGAAGAATAAAGATAAAGTTTGACAAAAGGGCCAAGGTCCCTTGGCTCGAACTCCTGCTGGGAACCCAAAGCATTCTGCACAGAGATGTCAAAATAGTCTGGGAGAAGCTATGCATGGTGGTGTATACCTGTAATCCCAGCACTTGGGAGGCTGAGGCAGGAGGATTGTTGCCAGTTGGAGACCAGCCTTGGCTACAAACTGAACTCAAGTTGTGCTCAAACTGCATAATGGGACCCTGTCTCAAAAAGAGAAAAAAAAATTAATAATCTGGGGGAAAAAGACAAAACTTTACGGGACTACAACATAAAAATATAAAGGTGCACAGCATTATGAATATCAAAGTGTTGAATATTGAAATGTCCTATATGTTAAGAAGCTGCTTCATTTTTGCCTAAATGTTTGATAAGAAGGGATAGTGTGTCTATTTTGGGAACTCTACCCTGCAAAGAACGAAATCATGTTGAGAAAGCCCTGATAGAAACAAAACATGTTGAGAAAGTTTCCATAATACAAAAAGCAAAAACATGTTCAAAAGGTCCTAATAGAAGCTAAAATTCAAAGGGCAAGGGTAGATAGAATAAAGATATGTATTTAAAGGAGACTTGCTATTTTTCAACATGCTTCACACGAGTCCTTCATTGTTTTATCTGCTGGTGGTAAGATGATGAATATTGTATCAAATTGAGGAAAGCTTCCCCTAAATAGTACTGAAAAACTGAGGCATAAACAATCTTTGAGATATATTAATTGAACTTAGTAAGTTAGTATCAGGAAGACTAGCTAAGCCTATAAAATGTAAACACTGTGGTACTGGCAGGGACAAATTCTTTGTGTAACATATTCTATTTGAGACATTAACTGAGGTTTATGGCAAATGGATGTAACTGTGTCCCAGCCATAATGACTCATTTTGGAATAGAAAAATTTGACATCATTCCAAAGCTACAAAAGATAGAGCAAAGAACTCCACACATTTAGATACTACCATCAAGAATTCAGTAACTGAGAAGAAACCTCAAGGATCAGGGTGGCCATGAAAGAGGACAAGAAAGATAAACATCAGGGCCAATAAAAGGATGCTGTCATAGTCCAAGCCCTGCCTGCCAGTGGAATATTTCGTCTGCATAAATCAATTGAAAGTGGGTTGCTTCTTCTCCCTTTTTCCCACCTGTGGACAGGTTGGATATTTGAGCAGCCAATACCCCAAGCCACAAGGATATTAACTACCACTTGGACCATGTGTGAGGGTAGCGACAGTTCTTCCTTCCTTGAGAGAGACGAACATTCTGTTTGCCAAGCCCAAATCCCAAGTCAGGAATTACTCTCTAGATTCTTCTACTTGAAGAATGTGACCATCTAGAATGATGAGGTATGATGTGTCTTCAAATTCCCACTTATTCTGTCATTCAGAAGGATCCTAGAATTACGTTGATGTCGCAGGGAACAGAATAACATTTTTAATCAGTACAGGGGATGTGTATTCTCCTTTGACTCCTCAGGTTTGGTCTTACAGTTCCTATTCTTCCTTAAGGGTATATATTTCAAGTCACAAACAAAATAGTGATGTAATCGCTTCCTAACCTGCTTGCTAAATGGATATTTCTCACATTCCTTCCTAATTTTTCTGAGATGATCTATTCTCCAACTTGGACAGGACATTATGGTCAAATTACAAGCCACCTTTGCTCTCCGCTCTATGCCATTTCTAGCTTATTTAGGACCCTCCCTATTCACCCTGAAGCCTACACACACATAGCCTCTACACTTGAGACTTAACTTTTTCAGAATTTTAAAATTTCTCCTTTATGGCAAAGTCCAAGATGGCCTATCCTGTCAAAATTCCCTCATGAATACACACCCTTTTGCCCAAACCTGAAGCTTTCAAGTGATTCTGTCTCTTTATTAACAAATACTTGAGACCACACACTGGTATACCTCTGACTTCCCTTGCAAAATTCCCATTATGGTAATGTAATGTGTTAGTGTTTCTTACAGATAGTACAAGATATAAGGCTGTTAAGGAGGCAATAGTCCTTAATCCTTATTCAGTTCTTCTTAATTACTTTTTCTTTGCTGAAACAAAATACTTAACACCAAAGATGGAGAGTGGGTTTATTTGATTCTCTATTTGGAGACTTTTCAGTTTAGTTAGCTGGCTCCTGCCCAGGGTGGCATGACAGAGGGGCATCACAGAGGAGGCAGCAAAGATCATGGACAAGCAAGAATATTATCCCACTTTTTTTTTTTTTTTTTTTTGCGGCACCGGAGATTGAACTCACAACCTTGCGCTTGCCAGGGCAGGCGCTTAAGCCGCTGAGCGAAACTCCCCAGCCCTGGTTTTTTGAGGCAGGGTCGCACTATGTAGCTCAGGCCGGCCTTGCGCTCGCGTTGTAGCCCAAGCCGGCCTCGAACTCACAACGCTCCACCTACCTCAGCCTCCCGAGTGCTGGGATTAAAGCCACTTTATATATTTTATCGAGGCTACCCAGCGTTAGTGCAGGTAGCACTCACTCCAACCCAGAACTATGCCAAACCAGTCAGTGGATTAATTTGGTTATCATACACCCTTGATCTCAGTATGACACATTCTAGGTCTGGCTACCTCTGAAAACTCCCAAAAATGGCTACAGGAGGCTTTGAGGGGATATCTATACACAAACCATGACACTTCTTGAACAGGTGTCTCCAGAGACCTTTTGGTTCACAGTGCTTGGTTTCAAGGATAAATTCTTTTACAATTCCCTTCACTCTAATTCCTCTACATTTTTAAATGGCAGGTCCTCAACACCCAGATCACTTACCTACACACTTGGACAGTCTTGTTCAAAGCTTCTTGGATAGTACCAAATTTTGGATCAGGCATTAGTCAAGGATCTGACTTCTTTGACCTTATTCCATGAGATACTCTTCCTCCAATATATAGATTACCTTCTAGTTTGTAGTTATGATAAAATTACACAAGACCAAAATTCTATTAAAATTCTTTTGGTCAGAAATTGCTGCAAAGTCAAAATCCTTACAAAAAGTACAATTTTGGGGATTCATATTTTTCTTAGACGCTAAAAGCCTTGTAGTCACCTGGGTGCTAGAAGCATTATAAAATCTGGTTGTTAATAAGAAAACCTCTGCTTCCAAACAACATTTTAGGGCTTTCCTAGGAGCGGCCACATTCCATTGAATCTGGATTCCCCAGTTCAATCTAACAGCTAAATCCCTCTATGAAGCTGACTTTGTGGCCATTTTGGGGGAAAAGAGAAGAGAAACTATGACAGGCTGAATTCCAAGACTGCAGATCCCGGAAAGAAGCTACTCATTCAAATCACAGAGAAATGGCAGGTGGTCCTCACAGAGGATAAACAGTCCATGGAAAAACAGGAGTCAAGGCAGCAAGTAAGCGACAGGAAGTGACAAGTGATGACCCTCTCTCTGTCCCTCATATCCTAGCCAAGGTACTCAGTCTTGGGGTGGGTAGAACTCATATCCTTAATCCTAGCATTGAACCCTTGATATCAGTTGCTCACAATCTCACTTCAGCCACCTCCAAAAAGTCCCACATATGACTGCATGAGGGTTTGTGTGGACATGTAGACACAAGCCACAACAACTTCTCAGTAGGATTCCCTAATTTCTTTCTCTTCTCTTTTTCATATACCATTTATTAATTTTTCAGAATTTACTTTATAATTCTCTGGTTCCCAAACCCCTCAACCTTTAGTAACATAACTATCAAGACTGATGTTATTACTATGAAATACTGTTTCACTGTTCCTGGAGGTAAAGTTTTTCCATTTAGTACATATTTATGGTAGGCCACTTGTAGATTAATATTTGACTTGTCTTAGTGTTCATACTATATTTATAAATCTTTTTCCTATGGTTATTCCTTCTTAGAATTTGTGACTATCTAGTTTGCATTCAATGCTCTTACTGTTGATGATTTTATTACTACAACCACGGTGTCACAATTATTGCTATTAATTAGTTTATTTAGTATACTAATACCTGAATTGCCTTTGGGTCATTAAAATATAGTAACCCATTCTCAGATAACTGCATATTGGTCTAGATATCCTGCAATCTTCCCTTTCAAGTAAATAGAGGTGGTTGGATCCTGGAACAGAGGTAAAGGCTAATAGCCATGTACACAGGACACCATTGATAAGTAGGCATTGACTAAAGAAATCTCCATACTAGCAACAAAGCTTGCCTCTATAGTGAACCCACAAGCCTCAGTACACACACACACACACACACACACACACAGAGAACACAGAACACATGCAAATAATAGAAACATGAGAAGAAAATGAAACAGTGTTTCCAAAAATTCCCAGTTCCCCTAAACTTGCTGATACAGCATCAAAGGAGAACAAACCAAAAGCCACACAGCTGAAATATTAAAAACGATGACAGAAGAGTTAGCAAAATAAGTCAGGAAGGCAAACTCATAGGAGATATAAACAGATAAAAAGATATAAGCAGATAATGGATAATATTTTTAAAAAATGAGCAGCAAGTCTAGAGAAGACACCAGTAAAAAACTTGGCAAAACAAGCAATTCAAAGTGAAAATAACCAACATTAAAAAGAATGAAGTTGAAAGACAGTAATAAAAAGTTAGCAGAGGTAAATAAAACAATACAAAACAAAAACAACCAGCCTAGAAAAAAATGAGTTCATAAGAAGGTGCCATACAGAAATTCAGGAAGTTAAGGGTTCTATTGAAAATACAGGATGCAGACATGACCAATGAGAGGACAGGGTCAGAACAAGGCGAGAGGGCTGTTGTCAGTGTCCAATTAATAACAGATATCTTAAAACAACAAGAGATATAGGAAAATGAATCCAGCTGCTGCTACATGACACAACAGAAGACAACTCTAAGATTATTTGGAGTTAGTGAAAAATTAGAACACAGAATAGTATAAATCACCTGCTTACAAAAGTAACAGCATACAGATTTCCAAATAAGAGAAAAGAAATTACCACCCACAGAAGTGAAATATGTAAAACTCCAAATAGCCACACTCAGAAAAGAACCTCTTCATGATTCGTTATAGTCACAATGCTGGATGCACAACATAAGAAAAGAATCTTAAAAGCAGTTAGAAAAAAAGCAATGAATCACATGCAAAGGTAAGAAAAAAGAAATAATGATGAAAGAGAAATAAAGGAAATGGAGTTTCACAAACCTCTCTAACCTCTCAAAGAAGAAAGGAAAACATGGCAAAATAAATAAATAAATGAATAAATAAATAAATTCGTAAAACAAAAAAAATTCTTTGTAGTTTGGGAGAAGTGGTTTTCTTCCAGAATCTTCAGGTTTATCATCCGAGAAGTCACAGATTTCTCTGCCTACCTTCACAGCATGTGTATTTATTAGGTGCAATTCTGTTCCTGAGCGCCTTCTGTGTGTTTATCCAAAGTTGTAGCAACTGACCAAGCTGACCAATACTGAACTAATTGCAGTATGACACCTTTAATCCACGTTCACACACACTAGATTCTTCCACCTCTTAAAAGCCCTACCTATGACCACATAAGTTTGTGACTTTGGGGAAAAATTTAGGTAGATAGGAGCAATGGTATTCCACTCCTGAGCACTCAAGATATTCATCTTCACTTATGCAAAATTTCAACTCTAACAGTAGCCAAAATCCTAAGTTTCAGCATTACTTAAAGGTCCAAGTAGAAAGTTGCTGAGAGTAAAGGCAAACTCTTAGCTGCAAGCTCCTGTACAAATGAAAAGCTAAACACTTCCAGAACATAATGGCACAACATAGACATTTCAATTTCAAAAGATACAAATAGGGGTTAGAAAGTAATGGGACCAAAGCAAGTCCAAAATTCAGCAGGACAAGCATTAAGCCGGTAGTACCATGTCCAGCATTTGGGGCCAGCTGTGAGAAGATGTGAACTGCAATGAGCTTAAGAGATCCCAACCATATGACACTGCCCATAGTCACAGTTCCATGGATTCTCTCTTGGGCTTCACTCGCTCCTTGCAGCTTTCATCAGATGGTCCGTGCTCCTGACCTCTCCAACCTTCTGAGAACTCCACTCATCATATCTGGTTTCACTCTCAGAGTTTTACAGACTGCCATCTCAGGGCATCTCATACCTTCTTCTGAAGTCTGAGTGAAAGCTTTCCTGATACCACAACTCATGTATTATACATTTAATTAAAACCAGCACCATGCAGATGACACCAAGGTCTGCCACCAACTGGATCCGCAACTAGGCTTTCTTCTCTCTTGGCTGTAGGGTTTGAGTTCCTGGATTGCTGAGTGCTGTGACCCCAATCTAGATAAACAACTTCTTTTGGCCACCACCATTCTGGAATGTGGTGCTCTAGGACTACCTTCTCAACGTATAGTCTTCATCTTTTCAAAAGCTGCTGTTCTTGGACTGTTAGTTCATGTGATATCCTTGGGCTATCTTTTCTTTTATCCTATTCATTTATAGCAAGCAGATTCTCCACTGATCCATCTTTGCAGGCCATTACTTCACTAGAACCTTTTTTTCTGGTCAAACTCAAAACCTTTTAAATCATTCTGCTGGGCTCTTTGTTCTTGATTCTCAACATAGATCTGACTAAAATCCCCCAACAATAGCCATGGCAAGTCTAAATATGAGATGCCATCCCTGAAATACTAGGATTGGAGTGGATATGCCCAGGGACTTTGATAATACACCGAAGAAGTTACTTGGTATGAGTGACCTTTCTCAGGTACCAAGGCTGTGTGCCATTCACAGCAGAGCTCCTCAGAATTTTACTCCATGAGTACTGTGTGAACTTTTTCTAGACATAGTGCTCCAAGTGGAGGTAAAGGGGCCAGGCAAGTGAGAGAGAGATTCAGACACATTCTAACCCTGTATAAGAATGAAGAAGTAGCCTGATTAATTACCAACATGACATCAAACCCACATTCCTTGTGTTGAGTTTGCAAACTATAAGGATGACTTTTGAGACTTATTCTGAGGCAGGATTAGGAGGAGGATAAGGCTAAAGCAAGTTCTTAACCCAAGGTTTCATGTTTCATGCATAGGTGAGACAGAAAGCCAGCAAAAACTCAGGGTTGAGAGATTATCTCTTGAGATCTTGTTTAACAGTTGGCCAAGATGACCACCACAGCTACTAATCTGTCAGTGTTCACTTTATCTGGCTGTGTAGGGACGTGTTTGCCCTTGGACAAGATAGTGAGAGATGGCTTGAGGTAATGATCTGTACACTTATTTTTTGTCAGGCTTTACCTGAGCAAGTGTCTAAGCTGAAGTTGAGATGCACAAGGCAGGGCATGAAAACCAAATGACCCTACAAGTGGCTTTAGCATTCCAACAGGCTTTAGCCATAGGTCACAACCTTCATTCTGAAGAAGAGGAAAAAGACCAGAAAGAGGGAAGATTTGCTTCACACTAAGGGGATAAAGGGAGAATCCAGCAATACTACCTCTTCTGGAAGAATGAATCAGCTTCTGAAAAAAGAGAAGTCCTCCTTGTGTGTTTACCCACCTCTTCCCCTTCTACAGTTCCCTTACTTACGGCTCTTTTTGCCATGAGGGTCTGTCTGTTCATTCCTGTGGGGCCCTTATCTCTCAAACTGGAATTCATGTGGGAAGGTGGGTCCTGATGTGGCTGAAGGGTATCTGGGTCCTACCCTCTGCTCTCCTTCACGAGTTTTCTCATCCTGCATTCTTTTGTTACTATGTTATATCTTGGAAGCACAGATTTCTTCTGTGTGCCTTTGATGCCTCCAGGAAGCTAGGCCTTAGCTATTCCCTTCTCAGGTGATTGTCAGGAAAAATGTTTACAATTCCAGGTGAAACCAGAGTTCAAGTGTGTCTTGTTTCGAAGATATCACATCTGTCATCCTCTCATGTATTGCATAAAATTCTGTTCATTCTGGCCTAGATATCTTTTCTTCTGAATATCTTCCTTTCTGTCCCCCTCTGTTGTGGATGGATCAGGCTTGTAACTTTCTAAATGTGTGGATGATGAAAACTTAAATGAAAGAGGCATGTGGCGTGATTTTAGGGCTCTAGGAGGATTAAAACCCTCTAGCAGAATTTGAGATTTTTTGGAGACTGAGACAAAACTTTTTGGGAAGCCTGTATTTAATTAGGTTTAAACAAAGGAAGTGGAGCCTGAGCAAAACAAGGGAAACTGAGCAGGACCGTGGGAGTCAATTTAAAAACTTTTTAAAGTAGTAAATTATATCACTTAAGAGAACTATCTTTTCTCTAAATTGACATCTACCTCAGGAATGAGATGCCTGCACCTACAGTCTCCAGTTAGCTACTTGGTGTTGAAGCCAGGAATCCTCTGCTGTGGCCTTGTTTTGTTCTTTGGGTCATCATGGCATCATAACCTGCTACAGGACACAGCTGGCAGCGGTGTTTTATAGAGGTTTACTTACTATGAATCCACTGCCTCTCTCCAGACAAGGGACCTAGGTCTGGGAGTGACTCGAAAATAAACATAGACAGTCAACTGATTAAGTTTAAATCCTGCTCAAAGCCACTTTGTAGTGGTATCCAGCAAGTCCTCCTTTTTACTTTTGAAATAGAAGTTGAATCAGGGTACATCATGGCTATGTGGTGTCTAGAAGTTGACCTGTTCTGACTTCTCTGACAGACTATGTATAGAATAAGGAGAAACACACAGATTATGCTAAAGAGACTAACATAAAGCCAGAAGTGTGCCTTTAGATAGTTGAATGGATTTAATTGGTTTACGGGATTAGAAAATTTGTCTCAATCTTGAGTTTGTCAAATTTCGGGGTTTGTCAGGATATTGACATCTCCTTTTGGTGGATGTTGATGCTTATAGTAATATTTTGACGGATAGCTCCTTGTACATTTTTTAATATTCTCCCACAGATGCATAGATTTGTTACATGGCAAGGGAGTTATGTAGAAACAAGTGGCCTCGTAATGGCACTTTTATCCTTGTAATAATGCAGACTCTCTATTTAGTCTTTTATCTGTAACACAGATGTTTTTAGCATGCTAAGCTGTGTCTGTAATTTAATGTCTATGCTAAATTTTATTTTTAATGTTTTATCAGTAGTCTTTGTCTCGTTATCTATGAAATGAGCTATTTGTGCAGAATGTGTGATGGCTACTAAGGAAACTGCCACACTGGAAAGTAGGAGAACCACAGAAACAACTTCTACAATAACTGATCAAGCATTTTTTTTCCATTTTGTCCCGTGGGTCAGACATTTCACTAGTGTATGTAACAAATATGATACCAGAGAGTAGGACCATGTTTTAGCATGATTAACAGGGTTCTAAATTCCTGGCATGAGACCCATTATTAATAATGTCTGTCATACTTATACATGCACACAGTTAGTTATATGTGTATATCTACAAACATATAATCTTTTCCTTTCTTTCATTTCTCCATTCTAATTCTCTGTTAGTTCATCAGAAAGAATAGTTTAGGTTGTCATTGTTTGATTGTCTGATTATTTTTTATGCCTAGATTTTATAACTGGAACAACTATTTCTAAGATTATAATATATTGCTAGTATTGATTTCTTTGGTTTTTTTTTTTTGAAATTTTGTATTACTTCTACCTTTTTTTCTGTTTTGCTTTTTTTAAAAAAATAATGTCTGTCTATAAACAGAGCATGATTTTCAACAATGGCTTGAAGTACAATTTGAGCACTTACTGGAATTAGCATTTTAAGACACAGTGTCATATAGAAATACACAAGGATTATAAATGTAAATGAAAGTTTGGGCAGTCTTGTAATGTGCTCATTTAAGGACAGTTTTTATTATTCGATTTTATGTTTTTGCCAGTCTATATACTTTTTTTCATGAAAGGTAGGGCCAATTTTTTTAATCATTATTTAAGAGAAAAAAAAAGACATATATAAGAAAGACAAAAAGAAAAAGAGACAAACGACTAGAGTGAATGCACAAAAGTAAAATTACAGGTTTACAAAACAGGATGATAGAAACTTGACAATGGTTGCAATATTGCGTATCATTATCTTCAAAATGGTTGTTTACATTAACAGATATAGACATGTAAAACTGATCTAATCATATGAGCATTAACTGTTCTTTCTCAATATTTAATACATTCAGTAGTATGTTTGTTTTAGTTATCTCACATATACATATATACAGATTTATATCTTTTCCTTTTGGTAGGGCCAATTTTTAAAAAAATTGTATTGGTTTTATTTGTCCACCATAGATTAAATATGGCATAGAGGTACTGAGCCCTGAGCTGGTCCAATTTACAAATTGTACAGTTAAAGATTGTTTAGTAATGTTATCTGAATATGTCTTACTGAAGATCTCCCATGGATCTGTACTTTTATCATAACAATGATTTTTTTCTATGGGCTCTAATCAACAAACTCACACTGTCCTATTTTTTCTTTAATTTTTGCCTCA
>RJWM01030074.1:0-23764 GCA_004363535.1 Dasyprocta punctata
CTGCCACGGATCCCCTTGGTATTGCCTCTGTTTCCCCTGGTGTGTCTGTTGTCTCGCTGCTACACCAGGAACTCAGTCAGACGGGGAGAGGATGAGTGTCTTCTCCATGGCCCACTCAGGGGTCTGACACCTCTGTTTTTGTTCCCACTTCTCTTCTCAGTTTTTCCTCCTAGTTTTATCTTGTATGAGTGGTAGGAAATCTGACTCTCATCATTTCCAGGTCTATTTTTCCTCCAAACATATTGTTTTTGCCAAGATTTCAGGTTTTGAAATTCAAAAGCCCAGCGTTTGCTTCTTTTATTCAGTAGCATAATCCTATCCTGCAGGCATTATGCCAAGAAACGATGCAAGGGAAAATGTTCACAGGTAGCAGGAATCACTGAGAAGGGAAACACATCCGTTAAAATATCAAAATATTATCCTGCTACATTCACAAACAGAAGGAGTTAGTTAATGCTAACATGCATATTTATACTCGCAAGAACTATTGAGTTTTTGGAGTGTACAATAATCTTACCTATTGAATGGCGATTCAGTGCTTGACAGAGTAGGAGTTCAATAAAAGTGTTATCTGGTTGCATTCAAATGTTCATGCTCTGCACTAAGGCGTATTCCTGCTATTTCAAGGACAGTGAAGGATGAGCTTTCTGCCCCATGTTCCTTGGACCAGCAGAGGGGTCACACTCCACTCTATATCCTCCTGTGAGTATGTTGGTGCTCTGAGAGCCATTACATTCTTATCTCATGTCTCAGTACTTTTCAGAAATCAAAATACTGATTTATAAGCTCAATCTATCTACCCAATGAGCTGACTTACTATTTGATCACACGTCCTTTATTCTGCTAAACTTACATGTTTATTTATCCAATAGTTTTTGTGGGAGGTGAATAGAGATGTGAACACCGTTTAATTTGGGAAGTACTTGGAATGGTAATTTCCTCCACATAATTATAAAACTATGGTGGTGATACCTCTGTTGGTGACCACAGATGGGGATACTGTGGGCTTGAAAATTAAGTGGAAAACTGGTCATCTCTATCTGCCTTCCAAGTAAAACCATTAGAAAATTTAGTTCCTATAAATGTAATCTCATAGGCATACTTTTTCTAGGTTGTGGGTTATCAGTACTTTAGATATAAATGAATATAATTCATTCACTTTGACCTTAGTGTTCTACTTTTGTGAAATGAAGGGTATGATGCAGTTACTATTTGAGAGCCTTTCTAGCACTGTTTTGGTAAGCCTGTGATTGAAGAATCTCGCAGCACAAATCTTCCCTCCTCACTATCACTCTTATTATGCTCCTCCCACCTATACCCCTGTCTTTAATTATACTCATGGGCTTGGAAATGCACCATTAGAATTGTTTTCCTTTGAACCCTGAGGCTCAGGAGATTTGAAAGGCAAAGCTTTGGCCTCAGAGCCTCCAAGGTGTCATGGGACAATCACAGAATCTCCCTGAGCCTCAGTTTCTTATCTGTTTAACACAGGGCAGAATGTTTCCTTCCAGGTTTGTATTTTCCTCACATAATGAAATGATTGATGGGGATGAATAAAGCCTGGGTCATAATGAGTTATCAATGTCCCCTTCCCTTGTCATCTCCAAATGCTTCCTATTGATGTGCAAGTTGCCACCTTAGGAAGAAAAACATCAGTGACTGACAACCAGGTCTCCAAGGAATGGGAGCCAGATGCATAATTGCCTTTGTCTGCTTTGTGATGCCACAACAGAATACCACAGACCAAGTCATTTGTTATAAACATATGTTTATTGGCTCACAGTCCTGCAGGCTAGGAAATCCAAGGTAGAA
Source organism: Dasyprocta punctata (assembly GCA_004363535.1). NCBI lineage: Eukaryota > Metazoa > Chordata > Mammalia > Rodentia > Dasyproctidae > Dasyprocta > Dasyprocta punctata. The sequence goes on from RJWM01030074.1 coordinate 1,813, forward strand.
GAGTTGAGAATCTGGCAAGGGCTTTCTTGCTGCATCACCCCAGGGTAGAAGACAGAAGGATAAGGCAGAGCCAGAGTGGGTCATCCCACCCTTTTTAATAGCAACAGTTCTACCTATTGCCTCAGTTCTGTCCATGAGCTCAATTCTATACCTCTTAAAATCATCATATTAATATGATTATACCTTCAATTCAGTTTCAACAGGAGTTTTGGACGGGACAAATTTTCCAACTGTTCCTGCAAAGGTGCAGGAAGAAGAGGTGGGCGGACACCAAAGACAAACTTTGCCTTGAGCATTTTCTCAGGCCTAACCTTGCTGCTGCAGATGATGCTGTTATTGTTGCAGATGGTTAAAAAAACTTTTTGGTCCCATTTTGGGGAACTTGTAAAATTCAGATAAATTGCACAGGAATAAGACAACCAGCAGACTTGTATCAAATATACATTTCCACTACAAGAAAACTGTCTCAGGGAAATTCACTAGGATTAAAAACAACCAAATTCAACTAGCTCAACACAGCATAAAATTCTCTCAAAGACAAAGTAGAAAGTTCAAGACCCGGTATGGAGTCTTCTGTTGATAATGGGGATTGAGTAAAACAAGATAAAATCATAAGTAACAATTTATGTTTTTATGCATGAGGATGGAGAATGTAGGGACTTTATACTGTTCCTCTCTTTATGCCCAGTGCTTGAAACAGTGACACACAGCAAGTGTTCCCTAAATATTTCTGAAAGTAAATTTAAAAAGTGACTGCACACAAAATAATGCCAAGTGGTAACAAATGTTACAGAGAAAGTAGAGTTGGGTAAGAGGGCAAAGCATGACAGGGATGCAACTTCAGTTAGGTTGGTCAGGAATGGCTTTTCTCGCAGATGACGTTAGCTCAGAGACCAGACTGAGGGAAGGGAGTGAGTCACACACGTAACTGGAGAACTACCTTTCCAGCAAAGGGAACAGCAAATGTAAATATCCTGAGGTGGGAAAGTGATATCTGAGATTACAGTTAATCAAAAAACGTTCATGAACCATAGGATGATTTTCAAGTAAATATTGTTATCTGCATCGACAAAGCATAAGTTGGACTTCTTAATAGCTTCTCTCCTCTCTTCTTTTCTTGTCTTTAGCTAGAAGTGGGGAGAAGACAAAGGACGTAGGTAGTAAACCACAGCAGGGACTCCTTCCACTGAGAACGGGACATCTGCTTTGCTTTCCTTTATGACTGCACTGTAGGTATATAACTCCCTTAGGGATATTTTGGAAAAGAGTGACAAGTAGGGGCATGACTTGGGTATCACAAAGACCCTTAGGTTAATATCATCTAGACATCATAGTCATTCCTAAGAAAATTCTCCCGTAGGTATAACATGTTCATTTAGGCCTTACTTCTTTGCACATACTGCATCTTTAACCAGGAAGTTCATCCCCCAACCTTGACACCTCTCTATTGGTCAGAGACTTACGTTTCAGAACCCAGACTGAGTCATTGTTCCTAATCTTTCCTATTCGTCAGTCTCAAATAAATTATGTATTTCTTACTACATGGTGCAAAACAAACACAAGGTGCTTAGGTGTGATACAGATCTGTGTTTACATCTTGACCCGCTGCTTGCTGTGTATAAGAGGAATTTACTTACTCTCTATGAGCCCCCAAATATATACACATATAATATGGCAATGTATAATATTTATAGCCACCAAGACTCAGAGACACACATATTTCTATATTTTCTTTCATTTTTCAAGGTTGTATATACTCAAAAATTAATGTACACAGTTTACAAAATCAAGATGCACAATGTATTCTAGTTATAGTTATTATTAGACTCTCATGTAGAAACAGCTACTAATCTTTCCATGCAAGTAGGTGTGGATATATGACATAGAGACAATGGAATGTGAGTACTATGTGTCACACAGAGAAAGGATTTTAGAAGAGAACACTCCTCCACTTTTTCTTTCCCCTTCTGTTGGATTGTGGCAAAATATAAAGAGATCTAGGAGATAGAGGAACCACTCCATGGAGGGATGCCAGGCTCCCTAATCACCACCTGGAAGGCAAATCTCTGCCACTCAGCAACACTGGCACTGGACTATTTCAGAAGGAAGAAGTGAATTTATCTTTGATTAAATCCCTGAGATTCTTAGGTTTATTTATTATAACAGCTAGTATTAATTACTCCGATCAACTTAGAAACTCAGACTTTGAAGTGGGAGTTAATATAAGAAAAACATAAAATATGTTGCTTTTGCTAAGGAGTTGCATGGTGTCACAGACACTGATAAAGAAGGTTGGGAAAAAGGAGATTTACCGAGATAACAAAGAACTTGGTAGATTTATTGCTGGTGATAATTTAAAAAGGCAGGCCAAGTGACTGACATGCTTCAACCTTTAGGGGAAAAGTTGGTTATGACTGATTGTATTCAGCAAGGTATAACATGACAGAGATGTGCTCAGACAAGGATTGATCTTTGTGCCGAAATGAGAGGGACTAGATAGAGTTCGGAAATCTAATGCTCTACAGGATCAGAAAAGTAAAGTACTTTTTGGCCTCAGTCTATAGACAATGTGACTACAAAAAGCTTTGAGTAGCACAGCTCCATTTAAACATCTCAACCTAATGAATACCACTCTCGCTTCTGTAGAAGTTATGAACTAACTAGGGACTGATCTCTGCCCTCAAGGACTTCATAATTTAACAAAAAAGATGATTCGTGTGTACAAGTAACTTCAGCAGAAGACAACTGAAGACTGAAGCATACATTGCTATAAATAATTCAAGAGAAACAAAGTTCTTGGGGAAGCCTGGAATAAAGGTTCTCATGATGAGTGGGGAACTTGGATAGTGGCTGCTCATCTATTCCTCAAATCCATGAATATTTCTGAAACCCATTTTTATCTTTCTGAAACACCGAAGTTCAAATCTGTTCAGTGAGATTGTAGCTGATACCCTAGGCACTGAGACGTTGCCCCTGGATAGCCGCGCATGGTTCCCCTATCTGAGTTCTCCCCTGACCCTACAAATTGCTCACCCCGAGATCTGCCACAGAGCCTCATTTTTGTAAAGGGAGGAGAGATCCCTTTTATCCAAACACTCCTTCGCCTGCCTCACAATTAGGAGACGCTCCGGACTTGAAAGCCCTATTCCATTTGCTGAGATTGCTTGTTTTTATTGTGTTTTATTTTTTAAATAGCCATTCCTTGGGCAAAGAATAAGAACTTGCAGCTTCTTATTGTTTCCTGGCACAAGCCTGGTACCTTTTTAGCTTGCTTTTATTGTCTGTTTGGCTGTGCAGAGCATTTCTCTAAATATAGAACGGCACAACACTACGGACAGTATAAAATTTTCTTTCCAATCAATTTTGTTGCATTTTTTTCTTGAACACTAGGTACTGTTCTTTACTCAGAGTGGCGAGAGTGGGCAGCAAAAAGAGATGCTATTGAGTTTCAGAGTTGTCCAAAGTGGAAGGCAATCACTGCAAGGTCTTCTAAGGTCACAAAGGCCTGATGCACATCGCGCTGGACCCAGCTCTGCCAGTGACCTGAGTGGGCCATACAATCTGATTAGTGGCACATACTGTCCCCTGGAGGCAAGGTAACGTCCTACAAGTAGCACAGGTTTCTGCAGACCTAGATTAGATCTCCTGCTCCTCTACTTGTTCATGGGTGACCTTAGGTAAGTTACTTATTTTTATCTATATAAGGGAGTGATACTAAAATATTAGATGCATTTATGTAAATTGTTCAGCACATTTTCCAGAAATGGTAGCTGTGTGTGTGTGTGTGTGTGTGTGTGCATGCATGTGTGTGCATTTGTGTCTGAATACTTTGTGGTACTTGTGACCAGATCTTTAATTTTATTTCTGGGAAAAATATGCTATATAAATTTATTAATGAGATAAACAAAAGGCAGTTCTCATGTTCCTTTTGAATCAGATTCAAGTCCCTTGGTGTCAGTTCATTCTGGTGAGAGGCTGCATTGCTAGCAATTGTGCTGAGTAGTGGCTAGAGCAGGGGCTGTAGCTCACATGCGCTGTTTAGGTCCTTGTGTGTGACCTTGCATGAGGTGTTTAACTTTTCTAAGCCAGGGTCTCCCCCCCGATCTGTATCTCTAGCCCTCCTGAGACAGGGTCTTGTTAAGTCATTAAGTTCCCTAGGCTGGATGTAAACTTGTGATCCTCCTGCCTCTGCTTCCCAGAGTGTTGGAATTATAGGCATGTATCACCACACTCAGCTGAAACTGAAACTTTTTCTTGGCTTCAATTTCTTAGTACAAGTCTTCATATTTTTGGTAAAGAAATAATGTTTGGGCACTTCAGTATGGTGTTTGGACTATTTCAGACCTGGATCAGGGCTCTGAAATGCATGTTATGTACCCTGTTTCCCTTTTTGCATCTGAATTCTGAATTTCAAAATTCATCTCGCTTCAAGAGATTTGGGTGAAGGACTTGTAATACCTCGTCATGAGATTGTTGGGCTACATTAACTTACTGTAAACCTCTTAGGATTTTGTTAGCAATTATTATCATCCTTGGAACAATCTTGGGGGGGTGAAAAGTATTATCCTTTTTTACATATGAAGAAAATAAGACCCAGACATGTTAAAGAGTCACATAGCTAGGATGTAGTGGAGCTGGAATCAAAATAAGGCATTTCTGTCATCAAATTTCATACATCAGACCAGTCTCTGTATATGCCCTAGAAGAGCAAACCCCAGTTAAGATTCCACCCAGAGAAGTCAGAGTCTACGATCAAGGATGCACAGTCACTGGGGATTGCTCTCTCCAGACATGTCCACAGGAAGCAAACTCAGGGTGGGACCCCTACCCCTATCTGTAACTATGTAGAAGAGGAGAGTGGGTGCTGGAAATGCTGCCCACAAGGGCTGCTGACCAACCACAGAGCAAGACAAGAGAGCTAGGTCCACGCTCCATCCAGCTGCACTGCTCTGCCCACTACTCTGACTGCTGACCTGTCTAAGATAGGATCCCTCTAGAAGCAGACCTAGAGAAAAGGATTTGAGTGCAAGTAGTTGACCTGGGTAGTCCAGGAAACACCCCCGGCCAGTGCAAGAGTGATACAGGGAAGGGAAGGCGGACAACAATGGGTGTGTTATTATGCCAGCAGTTACAGTGAATGACTGAAACTCCATGGGAACTTGGGGTCATGGTATAAAACACATGCTTCAGAATGATCTCACAGAAGGGTGACGGAGCCGAGGTATTTATACCCCATCTCTTGAGGAACATTGGTTGAAGATTACTCCTGGGGATGTCATTGGCAGGCAAACAGAGCAACATGACCTTTCATGTTCTGAAATGTCAGGTCTTAAGGGATATGAATGAAACACTGGCAAGGTCTGTATTGCACCCATTAGCACAGTTCTGGCTTGTGTCAGGAATGGCCTTGTTATTTGAAAAGTCCGGGACTGATGATGTTTCATTCATTATGGGTGTGATAGTCAATGACATGCCTGCCTGGCATCAGAAAATTCCCACCACACTGCTGTGGTATCTAAAGTTTGTGCCATAGTCTTCAGAGGCCACCAATGAAGCAGCAGTGCCTTCAATTGAGAAGTAACCAGTGAACTACAACCCTTCCTTTCCCAGCTGAGAGACTTGCCTCAAAGGAATGGGGTTTGGAACCAAGATGTTTTAATGGAAGACAGATGCAGAAAGTTCTGGACCATGGAATGGATCTACCCATGAAGATCCTGGGTGAGCTGAGGCACCAACTGCCAGGCTGGAGATGGCACCAACTAGAGAATCAAAATTATCTCTTAGAAGAGAAAGGCGACCAAGGGGGATATTTTCCTATTTGGTAGTTTTATCTAGACCAGGATCTGAAAAAGAAAACCTCCTTCACCAAGGCTGAGCAGGCAAGCTCCTGGAGGATGGTGGTCATACCTTTTGCCTTTTTTTCCCTCAAGAATTTAGCACAGTGACCTGTGACTTACCTAGTTGGACAGAATGGCAAAGGCTTCAGTACCCTTCTCTAGCCAGTTCCCCTCTGATGTTTCTATGAACAGCCCTATATTTATTCAGGTGAACACTCCATATTCCCACTTCTCTCCTATGAAAATAAAAAGCAACACCAATCACAATTGACTTATGAGCAATGAGACTTTGTATAAATTACCAAACTCTGTTTATTCATTGACAAAATGTAGAGAATGCCCTTGACTTCCCAAGCTTGTAGTCAAAACTTGGTGAGATTGTTACAGACTGAACTGTACATCTTAAAATTTGTATGTTGGACCTCTGATCTCCCATGAGACTGAAGTTAGGGTCTATATGGAAATAATAAAATTAACATGGAATCACCAGGATAGCTTCTTAGTCTAGTAGGACTAGTGTACTTAACAGAGGAGGGAGAGACATGACATCACATCTCCCTCCCTACCCTACTCCTCTTCCCTTAATTTGCACGGAGGAGAAGCTGAATGACACAGCAAGATGCAGCTGCCTGTTAGCCAGGAAGAGATGCCTGACCAGAAACTGAATTTTACTATAACTTGATTTGGGACTTCTAGTGTCCACAACTGTGAGAAAACAAATTTCCACTGCTCATGCTACCGGTCAGTGGTATTTTGTTAAGGCAGTCCTAGCAGACTAATATGGAAGTAACTCCTGGAAAGAGCTTCAGTACAGAACTGACACAAGGTAGAGATTCAGCAAGTGTATTGCCATATTGCTTCTAATAGTGCACCTGACTTTCTAGAAGGGAGAGAGAATTCTGAAAATTCTGGAGAATTTCATACTGAACAGCTGCAATCCCACTTGAGCTCCTGGTAAGAAATCGAGCATACCACAGGGAAAGCAAGCCAAAGCCACTGAAAATTTCCAACCCTGTTTCTGTATGCCAGTCATAATGGCTTGTGTCAAATAAAAATGTGTCTTTCTTCTTAGGAATTTCACATACTTATGCAAACTGCTGCTGCATCAGGCAAATGTTTGCATCTGAGGATGAACCAAAGGACTATCCTAGAGGGCCAGGTGCCCAAGGCTAGGACTGTGCCCAGAAGAACACTAAAATAACAAGGTAATTGAGTTTATCCTACCATCTCTGTAGTTTAGATTACACAGATTGGGAAGCAGGCCAAGCTGGGTAGTTTCAGGAACTGCACATCTGAGCTTACAGTACAAGACAGATATTTCTTTTAGTCCAAGTTGGGCTTGACTGATGGTTGTTTGGTCACTTTAGACATCCACCTACCTCTGACTCACAGGCACACGAGGGAGAGGGAACATTTAAGACTGTTCTCTCCCCAGAACTTTAAGCTGTAGTTTCATAATGTTTGCAACTCTTAGAACACCCCAGTCAAGCTCCCCAAATGGCCTTCTGAGTTTCAGACCTCTTAGAAACAGATAGGGGAGAAAGGCCCTCTCAAAAAATTATTATTCTGTTTGTTTCATTCTCAATCTAAGTAAATGCATTAGAGACAGTACTAAAATCTATTTGGAAAATAGTTTTTATCTAGGATCACTGATCAGAGAGCTCTAAATAGTGTGGAAAAAGGAGGTGTGTGCTGAACCCTGATGGGTGGGAAGAGGTTACACTGGCTTAATTGAAACCAGTTGGAGTTCTTTTATTTGCGTTTGTTCCCACAAAATTTTTCTTTAAATCAGTGTTGTCCAACTGTCTCCAGAGACTCCAGAAAGCTCCACTGGAATTTCTACTGTCCTTTCCTGTTACTACTTCTCTCTGATCCTGACTCCACAGGGCAGGGTGTTATTGCCTAGAGGATCTCTTGCCATTTGTACTCCAACACAGATGGATGAAAGGTTCAAATCTGAATCATAAATCCACATCTTTTTAGCCTCCCTGAAAGTGCTTGTTCTCTTATTCGACATTGTTTCAGTGTATTCATTAAATTCAAACACTAGACAACATCCACCATATGCAACCCTCTCAAAGGCACTGACAGTGCTAAGACAAACGGCACACTGATCCTGCCTTCAAAGCGCTCCTGTTTAGTGAAAGGGCAGAGAAGTAGTTACTACCATATGGCCACTAAGGAAGACAAGGCACAGAAAAGGACTTTGAAGAGAACGCTAATGGCCATGGAGGTAACCTCCCAGGAGGCAAAAGAGAGGTGCATTAGTAGGAGGAAAAATGTCATTGCAGAAAAAAAGAAGCATCAAGCAGTTTGCTCTGAAAGAGTCAATCTTTTTGATGTATGGCCAAAGGCTTCTGGTGATATTGGTATCGATGAGATGCATGACATAATTATTTGGCACACACACAAATACAAAAAAGGAGGGAGGGAAATAGCAAGGAAATATAGGAGGGAAGGAGAAGAGAGAGGAGAAAAGAAGGAAAGAAAGGAATGAAGGAAGAAGGGAAGAAAGGGAGGAATGCAGGAAGCAAGGAAGAAAGGAGAGGAGCAGAAACTGAGGGAGGAAAGGCAGGGAAGAAAGAAGGGAAGGAAAGAGGATGGTATGGAGAAAGTGTGGAGACGCTTACATGCTTGAGAAAATACCATTGGTGAATCCATGCATAATCCCATTTCATAGTCTCAACCCTTGCTCTAAGGATAAATTGAGAGATTGGTCTACCAGTGTTCCTTTTTAGCTTTACACTGTCTAATAAACACCAAATTCATTATTTTTCTTATTTCTAAAAAGATCAAGAAATGAACTCACTTTGTACCAAACCCATGAGAAGTACATTGAAGAGGAAAAGCAATAAAAATGTCATGTGCTTTATCACATAGGGTGATATGAAGAGAAGGATAAAGTTAGTATGTATTATCTTGTTTGAATATTATAGTTAATTAGCATGTCAAATTAAATTTGTTATCTTTGTGGCCAAAATCTGTTACAAACAAGTTGGAATGGTATTGTTATCACATTGTTTAAAAAATGAGAGTTTCCAGAGATGCATCCTACTATGTGTATACAGAAGTGTAGGTCTGCCCATAAGGAACAGGGAGGTGGGGGCAGAAGAAGGTTATAATAGCTACCAAATTAAAACTCAAGTTTAAGAATTGCTTTTTATATGAATGGGGGAGATTCTTGGTATTATGGTTTAGATCTAAAATGCCTTCCCAAGCCGGGCGTGGTGGCGCACGCCTTTAATCCCAGCACTCGGGAGGCTGAGGTAGGCGGAGCGTTGTGAGTTCGAGGCCGGCCTGAGCTACATAGTGCGACCCTGACTCAAAAAACCAGGGCCGGGAGTTTGGCTCAGTGCCTTAAGCGCCTGCCCTGGCAGGCATGAGGTTGTGAGTTCAATCCCCGGTGCTGCCAAAAAAATAAATAAATAAATAAATAAAATAAAATGCCTTCCCAAAGTCTCATATGTTCAGAGATGGAGCTTTTGGAAGGTGATTGAATCACAAGAGCATTATACTCACCAGTGGATTAATCCATTGATGAGTTTCTATCTGAATGTGCTGATGCAGGTAGGACTTGGTCAGAAAAGTGGGCCCCAGAGGGTGTTACCTGGAAGGGTGTATTCTTGTCCTTCATTTCTCTCTCTGCTTCCTGGACACCATGGCTTTCTTCTGCCACACTCTTCTGCCACGCCATTTCTTTCTTTTTTTTTTTCTTGCGGCACCGGGGATCAAACTCACAGCCTCACGCCTGCCAGATAGGCGCTTACGCCACTGAGCCAAACTCCCAGCCCTAGTTTTTTGAGGCAGGGTCGCACTGTGTAGCTCAGGCCAGCCTTGTGCTCGCATTGTAGCCCAAGCTGGCCTCGAACTCACAACGCCCCTCCTACCTCAGCCTCCTGAGTGCTGGGATTAAAGGCGTGCACCACCATGCCTGGCTCACGCCATTTCTGCCTTAACACAATTCAGCCATGGACAGAAACTTCTGAAACTGTGAGTCTAAATAAAATTCCTCTCCTCTATGTTGTGGGTGTTGGATATTTTGTCCCAGTGATGGGAAAGTGATTAATGCACCAAAACTTACATTGTGGCTTTCTGAAAGAAGAGGAGGCAATGAGGAAGGACATGTGCCTAAGAACAGCCAGACCTCTTTAGGGCTGCATTCCCCTGATTCCTCTCCTTTTCTGCCATTAAATTACTAGGTTTGAATAATGGGATTTGGTTTTGATTTTGTCAGCACAATTCTTTTGTACGTATCTAGAGACCCAACTAGTGGTGTAGAAGAATTGCCAAAATTTTTTCAGTATAAAAAAGCTGGATGACTGAAATCATGTCATGCATCTAAGTACCTGGAGTAGACACTTCATATGTTCATTACATAAATTAATGAGCTTTCTCACTCCACTTATCTTTACCACTAGAAAATCTACTTCTTCAACAAATATTTATTTCTAACCCTTGCCAGGTGTCTGTCAGACACTAAATATAACAATGAGTAAGAGAGACATGATCCTATCTGCCTGGTGTTTGCTGCCTTAATTAAATCAAGCATCATGATATCATCACAATGTGCTAAGTGAGGTGCTGATAGGTCCAATATCAGAAGGGTGACATTTGTTGGGGAAGTGAATCAAAGGGCGCTTCCTGGTGTAAGTGACTCAAATGAAGTTAGAGTTCTCAGTTCTAATAAGGCTTAGAATCTATTTATAGAAAGAAGATTGTCATGCATAGGAAAATAAGAAACAGCTCAACATAAGATACACTAAGTTCTATGTTAGATCACAGATCATAGAAGATAGAAGGGGATGAACTTGATGAGGTCCTAAGTAGTCTTGAAAGATGGGTAGATCAATAGAATAGGTCAATGGGAAAGTCTATGGACATACCACCCTGTACATTCCTGATCTTGTCTGATGTCCTAAACTAATCAGGGACAGGTCTGGTTAGTACTTTGATGAGAAAACAAGAGAAGAAAAGGCAGAGATTAGAATCATACTCCATTAGGGAAATGAGGCCTGCAAATGGTTGTGTCAAGAGGCAAACAGGCTATATTGTTCAAGATCTGAAAGTGATAAGGTGATATATGTCAAATCTTAATTTGAATAAGATGATATATGTCAAAGCTGTTATCTGTCAAATCTTATTCTGATTTGGGTGCTGAGCAGGAAATGTTTAACAATAAGCATATGATCCATTCTCTCTCCCTATCAAAGAGAAACCCTCAATCCAACACTCATGAGAAATAAGGAAGGAGCAGGGTCTTTAGTCACTTTTCTTGTTGCTGAGACAAAATACCCAACCCTGAAAGTTAAAGGAGGAAAAGTTTATTTAGCTGACAGTTTGTAGACAGCTGGAGTTTTTCAGTCCAGAATTGGTTGACTTTCAAGCAGGGTGGCATGGCCGACAGGCATCGTAGAAGAAAAATAGTTCATGGTGGGCAGAAGGTAGCAAAGCAACAAGGGGAAACCATAACTGTTTCTATTCCTTATATTTTATCCAAGCTACTTAAGGTGGGTAGCATTCACACCCACAGTACTTGTGCCCTTGATCTGAGCATTGCATCATAAATCAATCATACACTCTAGATTTAGCCACATTTGAAACAACCTCACTTATGACTACATGAGGCTTTGGGGGTACATCTAAACACAATCACAACAAGCAGGCTATAAATTTAACCCCAGATCTGACACCATGCTCTTCCTTCTGCTATACATTACTCCTTTTAAACTAGAATGAAACAGTACAGGTCATGGAGCCCTGGGAAGGCCCTAAAAAACCATCAGGATCCCTGCAAGACCTTTGAGAACCACTCACCCAAAGCACAATTTTAGTGAGAAAAGTCTTTCCAGTATAAAATCTGATTCATCTGAGATGCAAAAGGTATTTGTGTCATATTTTCCATGGAAATTCATTTCACCAGAGGCAAAACATTTACATCTCCAATGGGACACTACAACTCATGAAGAATTTTATGTTATCAGGGGAATAATATCACATTCTTTAAATGTTGAAAGGATAGCCAAAAATCTCTTCCCTTGATCAGAATCAGATGATATGAACTGGAATTCTTGATTCCACATTTAGCCCTAAAATGGAAGCGGAACCTTGCGGGAAGGCTCAGTAATCCCTGATGGATAGGGCTGGCTGTATTTCACGTGGGCTCATTTTATGAGGATAGCTGTGTGCATTCATCCATGGCTCTGAATTATTTTTGCAAAGCCTTTTTGCAAAGCATTAGGATCAGCTACCTGTCAGGGAAATTGAAGTTCCTTAAAAATGCTAGCATGTGAGCATGGAGAAAGAGGTAGGCCATAGCAAAGAATCCACCCCCTTTTTTTTTTTTTTCTGTAGAAGTGTTCCAATTCTAGTTGCCTCATGCCAAGGAGCCCCTTCCTAGTGGACTGCAGCTTAGCACAGCACCTTGGGCCCTCTCAAAATGACCACAGAACAAGCATAGCCGGGATGTGACAGATTGGCCCATGCTGGATCTCTCTCTCTCAGAGCTGCCAGAATGGACAGATGGAGCTGTCTTTCCTTTCCTGGCTGCGCCTGTGCAATCAACTTTGGAGGCAGCCAGTATACCGCTAGCTTAAAAATGCTGAATGAGCATCTCAATTGTAATAGCTCCAGAAAGATGATTACCCTGATAGAAAAGCTTTTTGATAAAATATTCACTATAATATTTATTTCAAGAACTGAAGCAGGCCCACACTGACCTGACATGAACCTATGCTCGTATGTTGAGTTTCTTTATAAGAAAAGCAAAAAGCAGAGTTGAGAATTCATGAAATCTATAGAGCTGAGCTGAGAAAAAACAATGCTTAGGTTCACCTCATTTTCTAGATTCTCCTGACCTTATTCTTAGCCTACATGATTAGTGCCCCACTCCATGCTGACTGACAGTAACTTACTTGCTGCAAGGCCCTTATCATTTTTATGGTCTTTGTCTATGTTCTTATGTTCTCAGTGCTGCCTTTAGGTAAACCTTTCTCAGTTACAAGGGGAGTTTGATTCTTTCCAGTTTACTCCCTGATGGTCCCATCCATGTCTTTCCAAACAAGTGCTAGATGTTCGCTTTGTCTTGGTGCTCTGTATTTTGTATTCTTTCTCTTGTCTACCACGCAATGAAGAAAAGAGCAATAAACATCTTTGTTTCGGGGAACAAAAACCAAAAACTCCAGCTGAAAATAGATCCCCTGCCATGTGCCACAGGGCTATTTTTGCAATACCGTTTTCTATTGCAATGAACTGGAAGTAGGCAGAATATGAAACTAAGAGTGGTTTAAACAATAAGGGGTCTATTTTCCAAGGGCAGTTAACACGGTAATCAGGTGGTTAGGGCTCCAGATTGACTTTGTGTGATTCTTTATTTCCCCTTAGCGTGCAAGATGACTACTCCAGTCATCTTTGGCTGGGCATGGTGTCCTCACACAGCAAAATCCAGAAGAAAGCAGGAAAAGAATTTCTTCCAGTAGAAGATGACACTTCATTTGATCTCTGTCTCTCTCTCTCTTTCTTTCTTTCCCTGGAAATGTTTTCTAAGAATATGTCTCCTAGAAGATTTCCCCCTTAATATCATGGTCCAGGATAGGGTCACATGCCTACTATTTACCTTTGTTGAGAAAATGTCCAGTGTCTTCTTTAAACCTGTATGTATATATACTTGAGATAGGTTAATATGCCTATTTTCTAGGTTAAGCCAAGATAACGAGGCAAACCCATTATACTGAAACATCACCTTTTCCTAAGAAGCCCTTAATACTTCCCTTACATTAAGATCAGTTCTTTTTTAGGAGTTAAAAGTCAGCAAAAATTTCATATCTACTGAAGCCTTGATAATTCAACACACACACACACACTCACACACACACTCACGCACACACACACATCTCATGCCACTCTATCCAAGGTTGTGATTTTGCCTATTCAAAACCTTAGTCTTAACAAGAGCTAGATACTGCTTAGCTTCTTAGTATTACTGATTATATGCAACAAAAACTGTAAACTGCAATAAAAAGTGTTGGCAACTAGGATTTCATAAGGATGACACGTTGCCCCTGTGTGATTAATACCAGCAAAGTTAACAGATGTGGGTCCAAGGAATGGTGATTACAGGTGTATTCTAACCCACATTTCCTCCTCAACATCGAACAACAGGCACAGAGCTCGAGTCACTGGGAAGAGCAATAAAAAGTTGGAACTGCTTACTTTTGGCCAAGGTCCATTCTCAGAAGATGTGTGTCTCAGTTATTTTACCTCACAGTTTGTAAAAGTTTCAGTCTGTAGTAAGCTGGCTCCAAGGGAGGATAGACAGGCAGAGGAGCATTGCAGAGGAGGAAGAGTCCATGGCAGGGCAGTCAGGAAGCAGCAAAGCAATAGCCTTTCCCTTTTTATTCTATTCAGGTGAAATGTTCATTTTGTCTCAGTGCCCTGCATTTTGTGTTCCTTCTCTTGCCTACCATGCAATGAAGAAAAGAGCAATAAACAAATAAGCCTATGGGTTGCTGCCACCCAGGGTAGGTCCTCCCGTTCTCTACACCGAGAACCATGCTAAACCAATCAGTGGACTGATCTAGTTATCCCACACCCATACTCTATAGTCACGTACCCTAGATCCAGTTATGTCTGACAATCTCCACCCATAGTAAGCTCATGAGGCTTTTTTGTGGGGAACACGTAGATACAAGCCGTAACAATGTGTCTGCAGTCATGGAGGAGCACACAGATACCACAAAAGATCAAGAAAATCTACTTGAATCCCAGGAAATGTACTAGCTTGTCGAGTTAATATTTGGCATGTTGAACTGAGCTTTCCCTTTCATTTGCAGAACTACAGAAATATGGAACTGCATAGGTGAGTGAAGAGTCATTCCCATGGTACCTGGGGGAAATCTCCATGTAACTGTTTATTAGATTTCTCTCTGGTTTGCTTGTGGTTTTAAACACCTAGGGAAAATTAAGAACTGTTAAGCCTGTTTCAGATTGGTTTATAAAACACTCACATATTGGTATAATAATGTTGAATGAAAACATTTTATATTTTATGCAAAACAGTTTTGATTGGAGCTGTAATAGCAAAGCTAGGAGGGGCTGGGGAGCACGGGAGCATTAGAGTGTCATTTCTCCAATCAGAGAAAGAGGACCTTGGAGCTCACAGCATTCAGAAGTGAAGTATTTGATCTTAGAGTGTGGACCACATAGGAAAATGTGAGCCCATGAAGGAAAAGGTGTATTCTTTGTGAAAAACAAGGAAGAAAGGGTAGTTAGAATAGGAAAGAAGAAAGTTAAAATGAAAAATAACATTTTCTCTGGTAAGTGAGAGGGTTTTTAAAATTCTATTTTGAAATTCTAGCACCTTACAACCTCCACAGGGAATGGCACACCACTGGTTCTTTCTTAATATTCAGACATTTATTTGCTCACTTATTCATCTATTCATCATTCATTCATCACTTGTCCAAAATCATTGGTTAGGGGCCTCTTATGTTTTATGCACTGGCTCTATGGTGATGCATAAGAAGTCCTTCATCTGGGGGAATTCTAGTCTGCTGGAGACAGGCTCACACAGCTAGGGGATACGGTAGATGTGATTATTCTACACTCATGACAAACATCTGTGGACACACAGAAAAGAGCTCCGACTCATCTAGGTGGCTTGGAAAGATTTACAGATAGTGACATTTGAAGTGGATTTTGAAGAATAAGTGAATAATTATTAGAATAAGTGATTGAGGAAGGAAATCTCACTGAGGGCTGGTCCTTTGAGAAAGCACTGAAGCATGACGGAGTGTGCAGAGAAGAGGGGACAGTGTAAGGTCATGAGGTGCACAGCCTGTGAGAGATGGGATATGGGAGTGCACCGCACCACCTGCCCTCCAGTGTATGCACAAGACCAATTTATGCCCACACACCCACCCACACACCCCATTACTGACACACATGGACCTACCCACACACCCCACGTACCCCACCACAGAGGGACACACACTGTACCACAGACACACACACCTTGCAACCCATACACCCCACCACAGATGCACATAGACACACACCCACTGCCTCCATATATCCCACTACAGGCACACATAGCCACACACACATACGCACACACACCCTACTCCCACACATCCCACCACAGACACACATCCCACCACAGACACACACCCACTTTACACACCCCTCTCACAGGAGTTGTCATTCTGGGGAAACCCTTCTGAGACAGCAGGGTTGATTCTCTGCTATATCCCCTGAGCACAGCAGAGTTCAGAGATGCTGAAGTATTTTGGTAAAGAGGAGCCAACATTGGTTTTCAGCATAAGAGTGACATACACTTGTTACCTCTGGTCTGTGAGTTCACTGAGTCAGGACTAGGTCTGACTTGGCCCCAGTGCTCTTCTGTGCTTAGTACTGTGCTCACTTAGTCATCTACTTGTCATTCATTTATCATTTGTCCCAAACGTTTGGTTAGGGGGGGTCTTATGCTCTATGCACTGGGTCTGTGAACTATGTGAAGGAGGGAGGAAGTGTGGAGAGTGGATTTCTGTGGAAGAAAACTACTGTCAGATCAGATATGAGGCCGTTACAAAAAGGGTCAGAATTGCGACCACCACAGTCCAAGAAAACTTGCAGTACTGATGGAAATGTTCTATTATGTGTCTGTCAGGCAAGCCATAAGCCACACACAACTCTTGTAATGTGACTAGTGACACTGAGGAACTGAATCTTTAATTAATTTAAACCTAAATAGCCATATGTAACTACTGGCTATCATTTTGAAAAGCACAGTCCTAGAATTTACTGTGGCAGAGTCAAAAGAACTTGTAACAAATTGGATTTGTTCATTAATTCAATCTATAAGTATTTACTGATTGCTTACTTTGTTCTTAAAGAGAAATGAGGGATGTTTGTGACAACAATTTGTGCTGTGTAAAGAAATTCCTATTTTGCAAGGTACATGATAAAGGAGATCACATACTGGCGTTCAAATATCAGCACTGGAGATAACATCCTTAACGCTGATAGTCTCTTGGTGGCTGTGGTGGATTGACAACTGGTGGTCAACTTGTAACACCCAGAGGACCTGAATCAGTGTGGTGCTGGGTGTGGATGGTCCATCTGAGGATTGTTGCCAGCAACATAAAAAGGAGAACTGGAGAGGAAGAAGTGGTGGTGTTGTTTCTCCTGTTGCTGCTGGTCCTCCTGAAGGAGTTGTTGAACTTCTTTCCTGATAGGAACTTGGTTGTTCTCATCGCCAGAGGAGTTTCGGATATCGTTATCACTGAAGATGGCTGTGGTGATTTTGAGGGAGCTCTGGTCCTTATTTTGAGTGTTGTTTCTTGCCTCCAGTGCAGATCCTTTATCCCACTGGCACAGACTTTCTGACTTCCACCACTGACCTTTGGGCCTTCCCAGTGCAGATCCATGAAACGGACTTGCATGAGACATTGTCATGGGCACTAGGTCTTTAGCCAGATTCATGCAGGACATTTCCATGGGATCGAGGCTCTCAGCTGGATTCTTTGGGGTCTTTAGTGTGTGGATTGATTTCCTGCACTTTTTGTGTTTGACTCTTCAGGTGATTATTACAAAGTAATTCTATAAATTATTTGTCCTTTATTAAATTGCTTTCATTGCAAACCCTGTGACAGTGGCAATGAATTAAAAAAACCAAACAAACACAGAAGGAAAATGTTCTGTGAAAAAAAAAAGCCATTTTCAGATTAAATTATAGCATTTGCTTTTTATTGCTAATCTTTAAAGATTTTATATATGCTAGATAGTAATCCTTTTTTAGAAGAATAGCTAGCAAGTGTTTTTCTTTCATTTTACAGGTTGCCTCCTCACTCAGTTTGTTGCTTTCCTTGCTGGGCAAGAAGAGTCTTAGTCTGATACAGTATTATTTGTTTATTTTTGCTATTGTTTCCTATGCTTTTTGAATCATTAAAAAATCATTGACTCTATCAATGTCTAAAAATGTTTCTCCTGTATTTGCTTCTAATAGTTTTAGCTTCAAGACTTATCTTTATGGCTTTCATGTGTTCGAGTGATAAATAGTGCTCACGTTTCAGTCTTCTGCATGAGGCAATCCAGTCTACCCAGCACCATTTGTTGCAGAGGCTGTCCTTTCTCCAATGTATGTTTTTGGTACATTTTTTAGGAAACCCGTGGCTATAGATGTTTCGGTTTATTACTGGGCTGTCTGTTCTATACCACTGGTCTGTGCGCATGTTTTTATAACAATATCATACTGTTTGTTTAGGTTGGCTCTGTAGTATGTCTTGAAATCGAATATTATGATGTCTTCAACTTTGTTAGTTTCTCTCTTGTATGTGAAAATGAAAAAAAGTTGATTTGAATGTGGAATAGTGATCAGTAGAGATTGGGAAGGGAGGAAGAGAGTGGGAGTAAGGAGAGACTGGATATCAAAACACAATTAAATAAAAGGAATAAATTCCGGTGTTCTACAGCACAGAGTAGTGGCTATAATTCACAATAATCTATAATAGATTTGATGACGGACTAGCAGAGAGGGGTTTGAATTCTCCAAATATGAAATGATAAGGAGCGGCTTAGGTTAATTATACTGATTTAATCAATACTCACCGTAGGTATGTGTCAAATGTCACACTATACCTTATTAATATGCATAATTAATACATGTTAATCAAAAAGTAAAATAAAATTACAAAAAGAAAAGAGAAGAGAAGAAAAAATGAATTAAAAACAAAAGGACACCAGGTGTTTGACAATGAGTGTCAGAGTAGAGTAGGTATTTTTGCAGTATTGGCCACAGAAATTCTCTCTGAAAGGTGGTAAGCTGAGAGTTGGATGCTCAGCAAAACACACAAACTCCCAAACAAGAACTTGAATGAAGCAAAGCAACACAATCCAGCATGAAGACATTTTGAATAAGTGAGGACCTGTTCTACTTGCAAGGATAAGTCATTCTTTTTCCTATCTCTGGAAAAGAAACTGAATTCCAGAGAGGTAGGGACACTTAACCAACGGCCACTCAGCTAGCTAATCACATTGTCACCAAGAGCTTCATAATCTCCTGACTTTTAACTTCTCTTCTTACTGGATAAGTCTCTCTGCATCTTGGATCCTATTTCTCTTATTAGTAACTGGGTTATTGTAAGAAATGAAAAAATTTAACATAGACAAGGTATTAAATTAGTAGCTATTTTTATTATTGGACTTATTTTAATCTTCTTAGAGTGTGCCCCTCAAGTCATTAGCTATGTTATTATTTTAGCATTACAAATGCATGATACAAAACCTTAGTAGTTGAATAATACTAAAAGCATAAGAGATTCAGTGAGTAGTCAACTCTTGATTTTTTTAAAGTTAAAGTTGTCTGGGTAAATCTCAGCATTGGGCCTATTCAGTGAGCATCAGGTGCCACTCGCCATTTGGCTGGAAGCAGCTGCAGGGTCTCCAGATGCTGTGAGGAAGGAGATAGTCATTCCCTGAGCTACTGGTGTGGCAAACCCTAACCTCATTAAGTGGTGGCTAAGTATCAAAACAAAGATGCTTCTGAGAAAAGAAAAATGGGGCTGTGGTTTTCCTAACAGACTCAGCTGTCATTGACCTCTTCGTGGAGAGCTGCTGCAGACAGGGCTTGAAAAGAAGATGAAGGCTTCAATAGGATGTAAAAGTTCAAAGGATTTAAAAAAAAAGGTGACTAGAAACATATGGCACAGGGAAGGATTTTTCTGCATCTAAGTTGAAAATCAGACCTTCACTTGGTTACTTGTCATTTTATGTCATATTCCACATACCACCAAAGAGCTGGTATTTTTGTGAATATTCAATAGGACAAATAATCTGATAAAAAAGATTGTGGCTTTGCTAGAGTCACAGTCAGGGTGGGAATATATTCATGGGCTCTCCTTGACTTCTCTGTATCGTTTGACTTTTCTGATCACACTTCTGGGGCTCAAGCCATGATTTAGACATTTCATTGTGTTGTACCTAAGTATGGTGACTAAGCAGTCATTAGTTCTGGGGGCCTTGACATCACCATTGCATGGTCACAATAATAGCACTGAAAATGACTTAATAACATTTGTGGTTTGCCTGTGAAGCATGATCTGAGAGTCATATCTGAGGCTCATTGCTCGCTCTTAATGACTTCTGTATTCCAACCCCAACAGGCTAGGCCGGGGGACTCTTTGCAAGACTGGAACACCGTACCTCCTGCCATTCCTGAACAATGGAAAGACCCACCAGGATCATGTCTTTGAGCCCTCTGGTGCTCACCGGTGCACCATACCGTGGACACAGCAGCACACATGTAGCTGTAGAAGTAGGGAGTCCAAGTTCTTGTCAGAATTCAGCAGGTCTCCAATCCAGACTTCGCCCTCTGCCCCACATTTCACTGTACAAGCATATGCAAATTAGTTAACTTCTGTGATTCTTCACTTCTTCAAACATGAAGCTGGAACAATGTCTATCTCATAGGGGTTTGAGAATAAAAATCTCTGTATATAGAATGCTTTGAAAAATAGAAAGCACTACTCAAATGAGCATGGGTATTCAGTTATGAATTTTTGTGGAAATAGTAAACTTAAATTACTTTCACTTCACTGTATTTATCCATCCATCCATCCATCATTCATCTATCCGCTCAAGTTTTATTAGACAACCACCCTGAATCAGTCACTGTGTTAGTAATACTAGGTAAGTATATGATTGTGAATATCCCAGATACTATTATCCTGTGTTCTCTAGAGAAATAGAACCAAAAAGATGCATATATGTATAGGAAGAGATTTATTATAAAGAGCTGGCTCATTAATTGTGAAGGTAGCAAGTCCCAAGATCTGTAGGGTGAGTCAGTGAGTCGAAAACCCAGGGGAGCTGATGATGTCCTAAGGTTCGAGATCCAGAAAGATCAGTGTGTGTCTCAAGATAGGAAAAAACAAAACAAAACAAAAAAACAGTGTGCCAGCTAAAGGGCAGTGAGGAGCGATGACTTCTTTTATCTGGGGGATGGTTAGCCTTTTGTTCTATTAATACCTTCAGCTGATTAGATGGGGTTTGCCATGTTAGGGAGAACAATATGCATATCTCAATCTATCAACTTAAATATTCATCTCAGAAGGAAAACAAAACAGAAGTTCATCTTTTCCCAAAATATTTTCATGGCACCAACCAGAATAATGTTTGACCAAATATCTGGGCACCCCAAGACCTCATCAAATTGATAAGTAAAACTGACCATTACATTCCTTATGGAGCTCAGATTCTCTTTGGGAGAGGGGGAGCAGAATAAATTCATAACCGTGAAGGTTCATGTAAAATTACAAACTGTGCTAACTTCTCTGAAGGAAAAAGTATAGGCTTCCAGGAGTGAGGATAACAGTGGAGACATATAAATATGAAACTTAAGTTCATATACTTGGGGCAAAAAGTCTTTCAGGCAGAAGAAAGTGCATTAGAGAAGACCTCAAGACCTTGAAACTTTTGGGAATTCAAAGATCCAAAAGGCCAGTGTGGCTAGACCACAGAAAAGGAGAGGTCATATTGCCAAATGTTAGCAGAATCTCACACAACTCTGGGATTTTGTTACAGTGTGGAAGGGTGGAAAGTTTGGAGAAACTATGAAATAGTTGGCAGACAGAGAATGAACTTGCTAGAGAAATACAGTGAAACTGTTGTGTGGTCCTTTTAGATGGAGACATAATAAACCCATAATAATTATAATTTCTTGCCTTATAAGATGTTTGCATAGGATGTTGCTCAACAGTTTGATACAAATTAATTTTAACATTGATTGTTGTGACTCTCCACTTTATTGATATATATGCACATTTCCACATATGTGTATCCCATAAAATCATATTTTTAATAACTGCGTAACTACATAGTATTTCATCAAAATATTTCTGGTCCTTCTATACTTTTTTTTTTAAATTTTATTTGAGCAAAGAAAAACAAAACAAACAAAAACTACAACAACAACAACAAAAAAACGACATATATAGTAAAAACAACAAGCAAAAGAGACAAGCAAACAACTAGAGTAAATACACAACATTGCAGGTTTACAAAACCGGAAGATAGAAGCTTGACAATGGTTGCAATTTGCGCATCGTTATCTTTAAAATGGT